>JANSTT010003072.1:0-32249 GCA_026745375.1 Platyura marginata
AAATTATTAGAGCAAAATTTATCAAAATAGATTTGTCCAATATATTGGACTTGGTTCTGAAAGGGTTAAAAGAGAAATCCTGGCAACCCTATCTATACAATAATCCTATATGTATATATGTACTTTAAAATTCTTTTATTCCTTTCTTTCCATCGTACCGAATAATTTCATTTGTAAAAGTCAATCAATATCATGTTTGTTCAGGAATTATTGACTTGGCAAAATTGAAACAATATAATTTTTTTTTTGTTTTGAACATCACACTAAAAACCTCTATCCCATTTTCTATATTTTGCATTGGAAAATATTACAATTCATCCGGTATGTTTTGATGTGGTTACGCTTGAAATAGAATTCATTTTTTTACCCCATATTTATATACCTAACCATTTGGCCACAGATGGTCACCGCAGAAATTGAAAAATTGTGTATTAAAATCGCTACATTTCTAGCCGAAAATGTAAAAATGATATATAAATCTTTTCCTGTCACTAAATTTTTTTTTTTATATATATTATCTGGATCAAAGTGTCCAAATATCCTCTATATTCTATCGTATAATATACCTCCTCTCTCCGTACATTTTAACGCATACACAATTTTATATCACATACATAAACTCGTCGAAATTTCCTATAATTCTACCAAATACTCTATAATGCTAGGGTGAAAAAAAGGGAGGGGCGGTGATAAAAGGGCTATACGGTAAAAGGTCAGCTACATAACTCATGGTAAAAGAGCTAGAGTGTCATAAAAATCATGTTTACTCGTATGTGAGAAGCGGGTGTGTGTATGCGTATATGTGTCGGTATGTATGAATATGCTTAATTTAAGATTTCTAAAAGGAAATTGTTATTTAACCCTAAATAGTTGACCTTTTTTGGCCCACCCACATTACATTAATGTTTATTTTCGTTAATAACATTTTCTCACCAATAAACTTAAAAACTGGTGTACCCCCAACCCTCCCATCTTACCCGTCGGACGGCAAAGAAAACTCCCGTTTAAAGTTTATGTTAATCATGTTTTCATTAAAATGACGAGATAATATTATATATTTAAGGGCAGACCTTTACCTATGTATATATTATCCCAATATACGAGAACTTCAAGTGCAATTAACAGCTATAAAATGTGTTTAATTTAAATGGTTCCTCTTTCTTGAAAGGCTTGCTTCATCATTAATTTAATATCATGAAGAGAAAATTATCCTAGAATCTAGCGTGCAGTCAATGTTTTGGCATTTTCCGATTTAACAATATTAATGAATTTTCCGACTTTACATATTAAGGCGGCTATTTGTTTTCTATGAAAAATGGTTCAAAAAAAATTATTTTTCATTGTATGTACATAAAATTAAGAAAATCAAAATGGCCTGTATGTAGCTGGATAAGAAATTTTATGATAAAGATTTTTTGTAATTTCTCATATGTAGATACGGAACAAATTTACCCTTAAGAAATTAGCTAATTAAAAAAAATCTATTGTTCAAAGGAGGATTTTATTAAATCCCTAGCATTTAAAGTTAAAAAAAAGGCTGCTAAGTAAACCTACGGGGCTTCCACACTAAACTATCCTTCCCTTCATTTTTCAAACCTTTCCACCACTCTTCCTAACCCTTCTCCCACTTTTCCCCACCCTCCCATCCTTCCCCACCCTCCACCTATCCTTCCCTATTCCTAACCAAAATTTATGAGAAGCAAAAAAATAATGGTTGGGGTCAAAGGAGTGGGCCGATTATGCCCATTTACAATACCAAGCAGCTCGTTGCCAAAATTTCAAGTCGCTAGTTCACAAGTTAGCGTGTATACAGGCGAGCGGACGAGCGAGTGATACTTACTGCTAAAATTACAGTTTTACGATTAAAAATGACCAAAACGTGGAAATTTCAAAAAAATTTTGAAAATAAATTTTTAAAAAAAAGTGAAAACAAAGCTTCCACTTATTTTTTAGTGTGTGGAAGCAAAAATTAAAAATTAGAAAATTGTATTTTGTAGCATTTCGAGCGCAGTCACTCACAAACATCGAAAACAGAAGTTTTGTATCATTTCAAAACAAATTGACAAACGAACAGTCGTCCTATCAATACATGGCTGTTTGAGAAAGTTTTACAAACAAATATTGACGTTCAGAGAGACTCGGAGTTTTATTTCTTATACATCTTCAAATGTTAAAATTTTTTAAATAATAAAATATGCAATACGTAACCGTAGTGTAAAAGGTTCAAATATGTCTTATATCTTATATGTATATGTAGTAAGAATCATCTCTAGACAGGTGGTTAGTAAGTTCAAAACTGAAAGTATATATGAACTTAAGTATATAAAGATGTTTAAAGGATCAGGGAAGATAGGAAAGAGAAAAATTTGTATACTTATATATATGTAGGTATATATAGTTTAAGTAGCAATAAAATGTCCGACCCTTTTTGTCGCTGAGTGGGATATTTATATTATACCCTACCGTAAGTTATTCACTTTTAGTTTCATTTGGTATTCTATTTACTTTGCAAACAACTTCGTTATGGTAAAATATCCGGTAATTTCCTCTGCTACATTTCTTACTTATTTCTATTTGGATAATAAAGAAAAGTACTTACCACATCGATAATTTGCATTAATGTCAAACCAAAACTTAACTGCAACGGATCAGATTCATTGACAACAGGCCGTTCCAGGACGTTGTACGCATCGAGCAGATGGTGCAGAAGACGTTTCTCATGAGAACCACCATGACACACTAAAAAAAATTAAAGATAAAATAAAAAAAATTAAATTATCATTTTTCGTTGTAAAATTATGCAAATGATCATACGCAATGACATAATAAAATTCTAATCAGAATAAAATTTCGAAAAACTTGTTCCATGTTCTATTCAATTAATAGCAATCGCAGGTAAACACATTGTAGGGATACTAATTCCTTTTCAGTGATGTCGCAGGAATTTGAGGTTTTTTTCGTAATTTATCGTTTGGCAATTCTTTCGGTCGTCTTAATTGAATTGTCGTCCAAAACAAAAAATGCTTGAAATACATTCGGAACATTGCATTAGTTTCATTGTAGCTGAACAGCTCAACATTTTGATATTTCTAAAAAAAAATTGCTTCTGCTTTAAATTGTTTTGACGTGATTAAAAAGCAACCAGTCTAATTAGTGAGGGAAGAGAAGAATTACCTTTTTTAGTTGGTTTGATGTTTGTGATTGTGACCACTCTAACAAAGAAGATATCCCCCTATTATGGAGCTCAAAAATTATATTCATTTTTTGAAAGAAAACAAGAAAAAACATATTTTAAACACAACAAAAATTGTAGCAGAGGGAATCATCGTGACCCCAAAAACCTTAAATCTAATATTTCTAATCGCTTACTAGCCGCGTTTAAAATTTATAAAAAAACTTGTGCATTGAGTTAAATTAAAATTCTGCTTGCGCTGACACGGAAAATATAAAATATAAATGTTTGGCTATAAATACCTCCATTTGATCTAATGGTTTTAGTTAATCATATCTTTATTTTAAATAAAACACTGAAGTTATTTTAAGTTTAAGTACAAAATAGCTCATTAAACCATTCACTCTTTAGAGACGCCATTTAAATTTTAGGTCCACTGAACTAAAAACATATTTGACATCGATATTAGTTAGAAACATTTTGCGAGCGAGCCATTTGTTTGTCGGTGCATATTTTTAAATATACGTTTATGAAATTAACTTATACCGCATTTTGTTCAATTTTTAATAAGCTACAACTATCCCATCTTCATTACAGACCTATTACCGGTGGTAATTTATCTTTTTTATGTATTAACGAAGATTTGGTCTAAATGCAAACAAGAACATAATTTTTAAAAAAAACTAGTATTTCTGTCTAAAAAGGTTTCCAACGCCAGCATTATCAATGCCGGAATTACTACATCGCCGTCGCCATTTTATGAGAATATTTTTTAACTTAAATTCAACCAAATGAAAGTGCGTCGACAAATTTTATAGATGAAAAATTGAAAAACATTTCCTTGGTGGTGTAAATTATGGTAAGCGAAATAAAGTGAATATAAATTTTAATATTTATTTAGTTTTGTAATAATAATAATATGGTGGGCTTTTTTATAATAGTTAACTTTAAACTTTAAATGGATGTGATGTTGGGAATGTATTTAAATTTTTTAAACACTACCTAGTTTACCGGCTCACCACGGCATAAAGGAAGAGCGAAACCGCTAAGCAGACCCTGAGCGTATTCCTATAGTTATTAATAAACAGAAAATGACGATTTTCTACTAAAATGAGGTCTAATAAAATACCCAATTAAAATATAGGCGATAAATAGATTTTAAAAGGGTATTTGGAAATAGTAATAAATTATTAATTTAACTTTTTTGTGGTTGAATATTAGGGTGAATTGTTGACGCCCTATTGAACAGTTAGAATCTTAGAATTACACATTTAAGAGCCCATCTCCAATGCATATTATAACATTCCACACATTTAACGTTAGTGTTGGCCATAGTCTAAAACTAAAAATCACTATTGGAAACGGACTCTTAAGTCTATTTACTATTATAAAAACTAATTCTTCTTTTTTGATTTTTTAGACTTACAAAAGTGTTGACACAATGGCAGCTTTGCGTGATTGTTTTCAAAGATCAATTTTTAATGTGGCACAATAAATTTTATAGTGACGTTCTTAAATGCGGATAACAGACAACCTTTGATGTATTACTTGGGGAATCATCATTCTGAAATGCTTTGGTGAGTACCTACATATCTTAAAAATTTGAAGTAAAATAGAGTAATGTAATCCTTATGCCTCTTTTACCCAAATGTGCTGAAAGTTTACAAAATACCTTATCTACATACATAATGAATGGATCCATTCCATGACGTTGAAACAAACAATTTGTGAATTGTTTAAGACTTATTCAATATAAGAATTTAAATCTTATTATCGAATTTAATTTGATATTCAATAGCAATTTTAATTGCATCTTAAGCAAATACTTAACATAGCGTAAATAATACGCTTAGAATTCGATATCCTTTAAATAGTATACATTGTCGATATAAATGAGGCTACAACAATAATGCCAATCGTTCTTAATGCACTTCATATAACTAATTCTCTACCAATCTGTACATAATGCGTTCGCAATTCAATTCTACCGTCGATATATAAAATTATATCGCGATTTAGAATTGAATTGCAATAAAGAGCTTTTAAGTATATTTCTATGCTAAACTTAAAGCGAATAAGAGCTGACAATAGCAGAACATGTACAATCAGGGCCAAAGATCTAAAATAATTTAACTTAAATACAGGAAAATTAATCAAGCGGCAGCGATATGAAAATCACTCGACCGGAAGATTAAAGATTAAGATATCTTTTTAATCTTAGCTGGTTTTCAACATTTTATTATTATTTGATTGTCAGACTTCGTTCCGATTTAATAACACAGTCAAGATAATGAATATGTTTTTGGGTGAAGTCATGAAGAAGCCCACAATCAACAAGCATTTTCTCATTAAATGCTAAATATTATCGTTTATAGTCATCGACATTAGAAATTGATAACCAATTTTTTATATAGGCTTATTTGAACATCCAAAGCTAAATACTTTTTGCCATTGAGCAATGACCTTTTCTTTGATTTATTAGCCGTAGATAAAAGCTGTGTTTAATTAATGTTACAAAATAAACAAAAAGAAAATTGTCATCAACGGTAAAATAGAAAATTGATAGACACAATGCATAGAAATATATGTTATGTATGTATATTTGGCTATATGTTCAAACGATGAGTATGATTTTACATTTAGATGTAAATAGCCATCCATTTGTATTGATATTATATAAAGAAAGGCTTTAATGCGACGTAGAGGAGGAATTTATCTCAACACTTTATCGTCCATTATACAGAACACGACTGTAAACAATGGGGTTATATTTGTTCAATGTGCTTAATTATAAAATTGTTTTTTCAATGATTAACTTGTTATGACCACCCGTCGATAATCCAAAAAAAACGCTTTTAAAATCAGTTCATTTGCAAATGATTTAGACGTTCCATCAACTTCTTTATCAATTACTTGTCTACTTTTTCAAATTTTCCAAGAACAAGGTAAATCCACTAAAGCAAAGTGTCATTCATAATATGCATCAATACTCAGTGTCAAAATAACATTGAAGAACATTAATCAAAAATGAGAATCAATGCCATACCATGTAGATTTTGTAATAAAAACCAGTAAAGAAAAAATGTTTGACTATGCCGATTATAATATTACCTGTATGAGTACTTATTTATTAATGTACGACTTTGTTCTTATCTTGTTCTTTTCTGTACAACAAATAAGTTTTCAGCGAATTGAATACAAATGATTAAACTAGAAATAACATACAATTGATTGCAGCATCATAACGGTAAATTAGACACAAACAGTACCCCACTCTCGGTCGATATACGATTTGCTCTAAAAACACTGTCCACCCTAGAAAAAACAGGACACTCGTGTACTAACCAATAAACAAGAATTTAAATACTTTTAAGTACTTAATAAACTATCAAAAGTTCAGCTTTTTAGCATTAGCCGTTTAGCCGGAATCTTGCACACGATGGTGTTACATTTATTAATTATTAATGGCATTACAAACTCTGTGCCAAAGTTATAATACCCTTTGATTTGAACATCAAAGAAGTATAATGACTTCTAAGGTTAAAATTGCTTTTTCCTCATAGAGATTAATCTATATTAAATATTCTGTGAATGTGATATGTAAATGGGAATGGTAAGCTTTTAACCTTTTTATAATAGCTATGCATATATATACTTATAGCTAAAAATTAAATGATATGAATAACTCGGGGTGTAGATTACGTAAATTAGTTGTAATGTCACAGACAATCAGAGTTTCGAAATTATTATATTTGTAAATTTGATACTATTTCTTTTATCTAATGGTCTAAAAAAAAAAAAAAAAAGATCATCAACAGACAATGAGACATAATTTTTCTTAACAAATTGAATGTAATTTTCAAAACACGAGGCAATTCATTTTAAGACATTTATATTTTATACAGTTAGGTACACAGTATACAGAATGATTGATTAATTTCAACCATCAGTAATATCGTTTAAACTTTACCTTCGGCCAAATTGTGGGTTTTCCTTAACGAAATTATTATAATAGATATCATCATACAATTTTAATCTCAAACATTGATGATTTGAACTCGAGATGAATTTGCTTAAACACGAAATAAGCCACGCGTGTTATATGTAAATATATGTAGTTATAAACAAAGAAAACAAAACTTAAAAGTAAAGTAAAGTTTAAATTTATAAAATAAAACTAAAATAAAAATTTCCTTCATTTTCATACATATACATACAGTATAGCAAACCTTTTTTACGTCATTTATACAAACATTTTACACCCAGAGATAATATTAATGCTTGAATTAAAATTTAATTACAATAAATGTCACGAACGCTAACTTTATTTGTTCAACACGACGACAAAACTATGCTGAAAAAAGAAATAAATAAAAAGGTCTCCATCCCAACAAAACTGGCTTTCTCCACTTATCCTGGGGTAAGAGTTGCCATATTCAAATACGATTTAAATGTAAATCGTACAAATAGCCGAACACACAAAAGTAAGAAAAGAAAAACGAAATTTCTATAAAGCATTTATTAAAAAGTAACTTTTTATCCGAGACGTGATTTTATTACAGGGGGGACGAAAGATTTAAGCTTCCCATATCAATGTCAATGCAAACACCATAAACAGCACTTTTCCCGACGAACAGAAAGTAAAACGAAAGAAAAAAAAAATCGCTCAGAAAAACGGAAAAAGGTACGATTTATTTGCTATGTGCTATTCTTTGCCAATTCCTTCCTCTACATTCGATCCATTCTTATTCAATATAACTATATCACTACTTGAATGATCTAAATAGTTAATTTAATGCTGTCGGTACAGATAAAAATTCTTTTTTTTTTTTATCTACTTTCTCCAAATCCCAAAACGATGCCTGAATGACCCTAGTTTTAGATAAAATTAAAATCATGAAGCGTATACCAACTTTTATATTCGAAAGCAATGGTAAATAGCGCAGTGACATTTTTTGCTATATAAAGTTCTTCCGAAAATTAACGTAAACTGAATCTAAGTAGTGTTTATAATACATAAATTTTGAAGAAATTTTTTTTCTTCATCTTATTGCAAATATATCTTCCAAACTTTTTTCTTAAATCTGGGGTGATAATTATCCTAGCATATATTCGCTACATGTCTATATATATACAGGGTGTCCCGGCAGATGAGAGAAATACTTTCAGAACATGTTTCTGCGATCGATTTGAGCAAAAAATTGTACCGGAGAGGGGAGAGTTCTATAAGTAACCGTTTGGGTAGGTGGAATGATTTTAAGTTTTTAGGGATAAAAAACTACGTTTGTGCTTATAACTTCTATAGAACAAGCCTTCAGGAAGAGGCATATGGTAAAATGGAGGGCACAATCAAGATGCAGACAAGCTAATGCACTCATCAGAGGGCCGGATCAATCTGCATCGAAATATGCACTTTCTCTACCTAGAGCTAAAGTTAAAAAACTAACAGAGTTTCTTACCGGGCACGGCCAGTTCAAACCACACCTATGCTGTGGTTGTGGAACCAACCTGCATATTTTGCGAGGAACTGTCTGAGACGGCTGAGTATTTACTATATGAATACCCAGCCGTATCGGGAAAGAGATAAAAGACCCTGGGTAGCCATTTGGCGAACCTGTCGGAAATCCGTGACGCACCTTGGTCAACCATCCTGGGGTTCATCGCTCTCTTGGAGTAGTAGCCTAGGGGCAAGTCATCAAACGAGGAATATGTAATGGGTCCATCGGAGGCCTAGGGATTTTCGGGGGCTTTAGGACGCCTGCCCTCATTTTACACTAACACTAACTATAGCTTTTATAAATAGGCTAAGAATCCACATTTGTTGGTTTAATTTAAAGATGAATGTTCCCTCTCTTATTTTCGGTTCAATAATTCTATATTCATGGATCATGGCACACTGTTTGAAAAAAATAACGGTAAACTCCAAAAATGGAAAAGAATTTACGAAATCTGAAAGAAAAAGTCCTTTTTCTCAAAATTTTCCATAATTAACCTAATTTTTTTCCTTACACAATTTGAAAGAGAATATTATTCCGGTTAAAAATATCCTTAATCATTTTTTTTATTATTTCGTATGTTTTGGCAATTATTTCCATAAAACAACGCATGATTTTAAGATTTCGTAAAATTCCTATACATACATACCTAAAATTAAATAATTTCTACCTTAAAAAATATATAAGCGGTGCATTAATTTAATGAGATTTAGAAATATTAATCAAAATTATGTTTTCCTCACCATCCCCCCTCCCTCTCTTCTCTGCCGATTAGAAATTTTTATAATATAAAATATTAACATTAAGATTAAGACGCTCGGAGGTATATAAAATCACTCTCCTCTATGCTGTTCTGTTAAAAAGATCATTTTTAAGCAAAAGACTTTTCTGTATTGTGATACATACCGACAATCAATATAGTTGAACTATGTAATTTCCATTTTTACCATATGGCATCATAGAATATTTATGCAAACCTAAGATTTTTCTATTTTCCCTTTTTTTTTTTTTGCACATCCAATTTCGGTGCGAATTTCTGTTCTAAGCAAAAAAAATACTTAAAATAAAGGGGGGGAGTGATATACATATAAGGTTCATATGTATGTACATATATTAAGACCAACACTACTGTCTTCTGCTATTTTGTATTGTGAAATGAATATTTTGTTTTTTTTGTTTTTTTTTTTCAAAATGAATTTTCGTGTGTACTGCTCGTTAAATAATTTATTGAAAGTGATTTTTTCTTCTTTTTGCGAAAAAGGGATTTCTTGAATTGTAATGAATATCCCTCGTAAAAGGGAGAAACCAAGTGATATACTTTGGTACTCTATGCGAAGTGGTTTTGAGGAAGAGACCAATTTATTTGCTTATTCAGTTTCAGGGAGATTTTCATAATGGTTCGCGGTTTGGGATTTAATTGCACAGTGTTGATAAATTGATGATTACAATCACGTCTACAATTTCTCAAGATTTAAAGTGGAAACAAACTGTACGCTCGTAACTACGCAAATTACATTTTTGGGTAAATAGATTTAAGTCCTAATAAGGACGAAATTGGTGGCAGTAAAAATTTTGTGACAAATTATATTGGAATGTTTATTTGTGTGCTATTACCTAACAAATTAACTTGTTTTTTGGGACAAAAGCAATCACAATTTATTTCAGCTATATAACTCGGTCAGATCGTTAGAAGAAAGCTGTAGTCTTTTTTTTTTAATTATATTTCCCTAGTCTTTGACACCGTGACTTTCTGACAGAAAATATACTCAGCTAGAAACTAATATTATGTACAATTGCACATCTAAGATATCTTCTCCACAAAATCGGCGGAATACTTGACCCTTCATGTCGTTTATGTCTCGAAGAGGATGAAACGGCGGAACACATAGTCGGCGAATATCCGGCCCTGGCCCATTATAGGGTTCGCCACCTAGGAGGCTACATTCTGACTCCAAACGACATTCGACTGAACAATACCTCGCAGGTCTTAAAATGTATTAATAATACCTTGCTAAACGAGGACATTTAAAACTCAGAAGGGGCATTCACAATAGATCTTTCAGGTCTCAGTGGTGAGATACTAATAGCCCCACAAACCCCCTAAACCTAAACCTGCTATTTTTAATTCAATTATGGGTTAGTTTTTTCTGATTCAAACACATAGTACGACAAATTAATGACAAAGTAATTATTTTTTTTTTAATCATTATAGTTCATTAAAGGCAAACAATCAGAATATCACCACACCAACAAATACGAAATACATTGGACCTATTTCATCGGCCACATATATATATCCAATTGAGGATACTCATCAGCAAATCATCTGTCAAACGTTTAATGATAATAACGATGATTTATTAATACTAAACAGTAGGTCGGTTGGGGTGGTTTATATACATATATGCTTAGCCCTTAACACAATCAATGTCGGACAGAAAATTTATCATCTCATCTTAGATATGTACGTTGTACGTATATGATGTACATAGATATTCCTACTAAACAGTTCCACTGTACAATTGTACATACGTACATTTAAACATTTACATACAATACATACATAGATGAGGAAGGCATATAAGCGATTGATCTTCTTAATAAATTGATGCAACCACAATATGTATATAATAGGTATACAGGGAGTTCCATGAATATTTGCCGAAAATAAATAGCAATACCACCGAAAATAGTGGCATTCATCAATTTCAACGTACACTAGGTGCTTTTGGGGATATTAAATTTTCTATTCAGTAAATATTCATGGGAGCATAAAAAATAATTAAAAAACTGATAACCTATGATAAAAATACTAAGAACTACTTTATAATAAAGTTCTTTTAGAAAATATAGACATGGAGAAGAGAGGTGGGGGGCATTAACCTATTTTCTGTTTTATACCTGTATGATGTTAATCAAAGGGTATTATAACTTTGATATGAAGTTTGTAAGTATTCTTCTTCTTTGGTTCTTTTAACCCCTAGTCTGGAGGACATAGCCTTGCAGTGAAGTCATGCCATTCGTCTTTATTCATTGCCAAGACAGCGATCGCATTCCAAGACAGCGATCGCATTCCAAGACAGCGATCGCATTCCAAGACAGCGATCGCATTCCAAGACTTATCATCTCTCTCTCTCTCTCCGATGGTGGTCCTTTTCGATGTGTTTCTCGGTCTCTCGGATCTACGAACACCCTGGGGGTTCCAAAATAAAGCTCTGCGGGCAGGAATTTCATGGCGTCGGAAAACATGTTCACTTCAGCTCTAGCGTCTCTTTTTGATTTATTACTCGATACGGTCTTTCTTCTGTCAGTCACCATAGTTCCATATTTGAGACAGTTCTATGCCAGAAGATGCGTTCAATTCTCTATAGATATTTATTGACGAACACCAGGATTTTAACTTATTTATTAGTATTTATTATTAAGTCAAGTAAGATCTCTATTGTTTTTGGAGCAAATCGGACAAGATATAGGCAACGGTAAGGTGCTATGTGAATCTAATATTGATGTAAACGTAAACTATTTACTCGAAGTATATTCAGAATGTAGATAAAATGAATATGACAACAATTAAAGAGAATCCAATAATGAAGATTTCATTCATAGATTAAAAAGTTTCACGACCTACCGTTATGGCGCTACAATCAATTTTATATCATTTTACTGTTTTTATTTTATTTAAACGAAATTTATTTGGATTAGAGAAAAATGAACGTAACAAAAATGATAAAGAATAAAAAAAATAAGATTTTACTGATAGCTCAAAAAGTTCCATGGCCTACCGTTGTGGCGCTGCAATCAATTTTATGTAATTTCTTGGATTTTTAATCATTTGTATTTAATTTACTCAATATACATACATATATTTGTTTGTACAAAAATAAATAAGTACTCATACGGGTATATTATAATCGGCGTAGCCAATTATTTCTTCTTTAATGGTTTATAATTAATATGAGTAACCCTTTATGAAAATTGTTTTTGTTATTTCTTTCAAATGAATAAAAATTTGTCGAAAATAATAATAGAAAAAAAAGTCCCATTGAAATTAAAATCGATATCGTTGTGTGTTTTGAATATAAATTTGCAAAAATTCAATTGAGCTTCAGTTGATCTTTTCTTTCAGATATTTTCTTTTTCTTAAAGAAAAAAATACAAATTATTTCAAAGAGAAATGTAGTCTTTGCTTCTTTGAATCGGGTTTTATGTACCTAAGTATTTAGGTACCCTTTATGTATACATTTGTATTATATACCTAATACAAATAAATATATGTACAGTATTTTCAATTTTATCTATATGGTAAACCGTAAATAAATTGAAATCAGAATGCATTCAATTATTATTATCCTGGGAAGCTTATAATACATAATCTATAAGTATGGCTAGTATATAGGGATGTTACTATGCCATACACATGAACATAGCAAAGTCCTGTATGTATTGTATATAGTATCTACACTTGTATTATGTATGGGGTAGATAGCTGGTATTCATCATAGAAGAATTTGTTTGTTTGTTTTTTTTTTTTTTTTTTTTGGAAGCGCATGTGCAACCTTGTGCCAAGAACCATTACGTCGATTCCATTTTTTCTAGAAAAAATGCCTATAATGATTTACAGTCCCATGCACTCTTCCTACAGACAGATAGAGATTCTTCCATAGTTGCACATGCTGCCACATAAGCAGGGTGGAAATGTATAATAGCCTACCACAACATACCACATCAGAGAACTTTTAAGAATGAAGAAAAACTTTATTTTTTATTTTAAAAAAAAGAATTTATTTTTATATTTTGCTTTTGATGCAGTATATTCGTGGTGTAATTTTAAATTAGTTTTTTTATGTTTGTTTTTATCAGATTTATCCAAATACATGTACATATATTATGAAAACGTATTTGGTTTTGGCGGATGTAGATACTATAACCAGTACGGGGTACATAAATATTTGCCGAACCAAAGTATTTCCTAAAAACATTCCAGTGTCTTGTTGTGGGTTGAAAACTGTTTTCGTTGTTCGTTTCATTATATATTTGTATTAAAAATTTTCCAAAAAATTTTGTTAACTCACGTTCATGTTCTATATTTATACATATGTATAGTATACTAAAGTATAGTATAGTATAGTATGAATAAGGCATACATACATATGTCTATAAAGTACCTACATATGTATGTATATAGAACAAACGGAGAACTTACGAATATTTTCCATGTCATTGAATTAATATGCGGAACAATTCTGGATTTACTTCGCGATATTGCTGCAGAAGGGATGAAAAATTGAAATATTTTATGATGGGTGTTTGATACAAATCTATCTTTTAAACGTTTCATTTAATGTCAGAATGAAACGAGTAAGGAAGAAATAATAATTGGCCAATTATAATATAGCCGTATAAGTACTTATGTATTATCTATGGCTTTTCTGTACAACAAGTATATATTGAGTAAATTGATAAAAAAAACCCTAGAAATTACATAAAATTGATTGTACCGCTATAAGGGTAGATCGTAAAATTATGAACACTAAATCAAATCTTCATTTTTTCTCTATTCCGAATATATTTTGAGAAATCAAAATGAGCTACACACAATATTCCCATCACCACTATACCTTGTCCGATTTACTCCAAAAACAATAAAGATCTTACTCTAGGAATAACTACTTAATAAACTGTAAACATTTCAGTTGTCTAGCTTCAGCCGTTTAGTCGAAATCTATTTGTTGTATTTGTAGATAATAAATAAGTACTCATACGGGTATGGTATAATTAATTGGCATAGTCAAAAATTTTGAGATGCTTTATTTCATTATTTGTAATTAAATTCATTACTTCACTTATACAAACGAGGTGGGGGAGATGTTGGTTTGTACCCCTAAATAACCTTGATTAGATATATAGATGCAATTAATCTTCTTCTTTGGCGGCGCGACACCCCTGACCTCTTGTATTCCTTGCCTCCATCCAAATCTGTCTCTCGACAATGACCTCCATGCCACAACTCCCATTATTTCTTCACATCTTTCGTCCACTGAGTCCTCCCATCTTTTTCCACTGACCTCCATTTTTCTACCTAAAAGTCGTTTGGGAATCCTGTTTTCGCACGTTCTTTCTACATGTTCGTCCACTGTAGTTTTTTTCAGTTTTATCCACTTGGAGGCTTCCGAATCGTCAAAGATTCGATACAGTTCATTGTTGTGCCTTGCTATCCACCTATTTGCATCCCGAATCGGGCCAAGGATCATTCTTAAAAATTTTCTTTCGCAGGCGTTTATCATGTTTTCGCACTTCTTTGTGACGATCCATGTATCGCACACATAGCACAAGACTATGACAAGATGCAATTAATAGTGTGCGGCTATTTCTTAATATTGTGGTGTAGAATTTTAAGCGTACCTATGTTAAAAAGATGGCAAAAATGATAATGGCACAAACTTACAAAATAAGGTCCTTAACAATTGTTTAGATGCATATCTATAAAAATACATCTGAATAAAATTCTATTTAATCAATTGGATTTCCTACAAAATATATCCTATACATACTCGTATAACCAAAACAAATCCCTTAAATATTAAAGGGGATATCTCAACAATCTATCTTAAAGGTTTCCTTTGTCTCAATTATTAGATCAGTCTTTTTTAGATTTTAAAATATCACTCCTCATTTATAGTCGCAGTTAAGAATCGATTTCGTTTTATTTTTCACTGCTTTATCACTCACACTTAACAGCTTCAATTTATAAATGGCAAAAGTACACAGACACACCCTTTAAATATAAAACTGTAGTTAGAAGACAAACGACTCTTATTTGCTTATTAATTTGAGAATAACAGATGGATAATTTCGACGCAACCGGTGATTTAATCTCTTTTGTAATATGTATTTATCGTGTGCCTCCAAAAATTTGCCTAATTAATATCATCAATAGATGTCGTACCATAAATCAAAAGCTCTCTGCATCTGTGTGAGCTTTCTGTTGGAATAAAGAAGGGTAGGAACATTTTTCTCGAGAGTAAGTTAATCATTTTGAAACCGCATTATTAAATTTAACGACTGTTGAAAATGGCACGCTCCTATACGGTAGCAGTAGAGTAAATTATTTTCTTTAAAAAATAAACATAATGAGCTCCAACCCCTAATAAATATTATTTGAGTAATTTTTTTTTTTTTTTTTTATGGTTAAA
Organism: Platyura marginata; assembly: GCA_026745375.1. Taxonomy (NCBI): domain Eukaryota; kingdom Metazoa; phylum Arthropoda; class Insecta; order Diptera; family Keroplatidae; genus Platyura; species Platyura marginata. Next base: position 15,861 of record JANSTT010003072.1, read on the forward strand.
CAAGGATTTTGTTTTAAAAATAATAATATAGGCGTGTACGCGTATATGTTAAATTTAATGTTTTGCCAGATTTTATAAAACGTTTTGGCGGGTATGACGTATACATACCTACTTTCTTTGTGTTTGAAAACTTAAATGTTTAATTAATTAAAAAAAAAAAAAAATTAAATGATTATGGATTAGGTATGTACCTACTTAAAGGGTTGTGGTTATAGGGAAAACATATTTTTTCTTGTTAATAGGTATAAGGCACCCATACTATGCAAACGAGAATATATAAATTAATGGAAAATATTAGATGATCAATCATAAACTTATTCAGTAGGTATAGATAAGAAATAATAAATAACAGTTGATATTACCGCCTATTTAAATATGAGTATATCTCATTAGGGTGCACAGCCTCTTTCTTAGGGTGTCTGAAGTTTATAATTAATTTATAATTAAAATGATAAAAAAGCTCTCTACCTTTAGCCGTTTTATCTTGTGTGCCGTGAATCTTGATCACAGACGAACGTACGGACATGCATATTTTGACGTAAAATTTCATGAGAAAGACGATTGGGGGCATTACAAACTCCGTATCAAAGTTATAATTCGCGTTGATTTAATATTATACGGTTGTAAACAGAACTATAACACATATTTGTATGTGTGATATTTGTTAACCCTTTGAGACCTGAACTTTTGTCGACTTATATTTATTGAAATTTTACACTTATTCTAGCTAATTTTTGGTCGTAGAATCTAAATCTGGCAAAAAAAAATTTGATCCGGATGCGAGATACTCTAGACTAGATACTGAGTTATCATATGGTTCTTGATTTTATGTGACGATATATTTTGGCTTTACTGTATGACATTTTCTTATTACTTTTAAGAGAATAAAATTGCGCCTTTAATATATGCAATTATAAACAAAACAATTGGTAAAAAAAAACGAAGATTTTTGTGGAAAAATCCATATAACCAAATAGCCATTCAAACTTAACTATTTTAAATATTCTAATTTCGTCTGATATTGCGCCATAATATCTAAAATAAAATGGCATTTGTTATAATTAACGGGAAAGTTAAGACTGATTTACACTCTCCACATATTAAGAAAAAATAGAAAAATTATAATTGTGGTGGAAAATTTAAATAAATACGTAAAATGCATACAGAAAGACAATGGCAACATATGTTGCCGCCTGGTCTCATAGGGGTTAACAAAATTCTTATCACATTGCTAATATTTCTATTTATTATATCTTATATGGTTCTTTCACAAAGAAGGAGCACCAAAAGTGAACCGAGACAAAAGCTCTAATCACTGTGTAAAGTTTAACTATTGTGGATAGGGCGTTTTAAAAAATTCATATCTTCTACGTCATATAAACTACGGGAGCATTGTTCGGAGAACTGTTTTTTTTTATCCCTATTAACTGCTTAATCTCATTCCATACTGAACAATGCGAGTCTTTAACTACACGATCAATATTTCTTTTAAAAATCAAATATTGAATGTATTTTCTTCACGACTACTTCTGTACTAAGTATATATGTACGAGTAAGTGTATAGTATTTTTCTTACAAGTGAAGATGTCTAATAAAATAACATAAAATATACATCATGCCTTTTATAACTATTGCCGGACTGACTACTGTGCCAACTAATTGGGGTTGAGTTGCCTTAAAGCTAGTTGAAATAGGAAAACATTTGAACACAAAAAGTGTTTTATTTTTTTGAAATCCATTTCTGTTCTTCCATATATATTATGATTATGTTATGTGTCATGGTAACACAGTATCCATTCTGTTTACCAAAAGAATTTCTATACAATTCCAGAGTTAAATTGAGAATAATTTTATTTTGGGTTAATTTAAATAATAAATACTAACTCAGACATTCCAACAACATTTTTCTTATGCTCTTTTTTGTATTTTTTTTTTGAAAATAAGATACTTACATAGGAAGAAAGAAAATCTTTTTCAAAATTCATATATGTGGAGATTTTTTTTTTTTTTTTTTATTTGACACTATCTGAATTTTTCCAAGCTTGGCGTTGATTTGCTTGTTTTATATACATTATGTACATAGATACATTATATACTTACATTATACTGTATACATATTTCGTATAAGGATACTTAAATACTTATTGTTCATGTATGGAGCATTAAATTGTATGTTTTATCTAACAGTAATGGGGACTATGAACCTGCACTGAGAATTTCGGTAATATAGGGGGATTGAATTCTATTTTAGATTAAAAATGGAAGGCAATTTAGAGATAAATAAATTGCGGTTTTCTTTCTGTACATCTACAATTTACATTCTAATAGGATTTGCAAAATTAATGTTTTGATTGAGCATTTAGAATGGAAGTTATTTTTGAAAAAAAAAATTAAACCGTTTTAAAAATACAATGAGCACAAGCTTTTTTAAAAACAGTTTTGTTTTTTTCGCGATATTACTTTCCACGTGTAAACATGATTTTTCGACTGTCGCGACACTTTCTCGCTAAATCGACAATTTGGTTTTGTGAAAGAACGTTCGCGATATTGTTGACAGTTTTGACAATTAAACCAATCATATGCGTAAAGTTTCTATACAATTGTTTCATCTCTATCATCTCCACTTCGTAGTTCGCGCATAAAGGTACTGTCACACAGAGCGCGGTCTGCCCGCGAATAGGTTATGTAATTTCTTCAGTTTTTGTTATTATTGTTGTTCCCTGTTTATTACGATCTTAATTATATAAAAAACGTGTTTTTTCTACAATGTGTGTGATCGTTTTAAACTCCGGACAATCGCAGTAGACCGCTTTCTGTATGTCGTCTCCAGACCGCTGACGGTCGCGGTCAAATCGCGTCCGTCTGCCCGTGACAGGCAGACCGCGCTCTGTGTGGCAGTACCATAAGTTGATCGTGTATTCCAAGTTCATTGCGATTATTAATCCAATCAGCGTCCTATTGGTTACGTCGAATCTTTTTTTGTCCTTTTTTTAATACCGCCAACGTTTCTGCGAAGGCAATATCATCACTTTTTCAGCTGCAATTCATGATATTTTTCACGCGATACGAACAAAAAGGTCTCTTTGGCAAAGTTTGTTTTCATACTTCTATTTCTTTCGTGATACTGACTTTTGCGATAGAAAACTTTGCTAAAGTCCTATCAACGTGCAATTTTTTTGTGGTGATATTTTATTCGCATATCGCAAAAGAAAACTTTTATCGTGTGAAACGGGCATTAGTTAAATGGTCCACCGCGATATCAATAATATGTTATAATATTAAAATGACACTTAAATGCGACTGCATAGATCTGCATATTGCTTGCAACAACAAAAAAAAACACTAAATTTTGACGCAATAAATTATGCGCAGCAGGTATAAATTCTATTGTGTGAATGTAAGGAGATATAATATATCTAGCGTTGGAGTTCATCAGCCGGAAGTAATTTGTGAACACTGAAGTATCAAATGCGTGAGAATGCATTGTAGATAAATCTATTTTTAAAATTTAATGAACTCTCTTTGTGTCAGTGAGAATTACATAAATGGTGGTAGGTACCTACTACCTTAAAACATGCAAATATGATTAATATTATTTACTATCATATGTATGTTTTTTGCGCTAATTTACCTTCATCAAAACGTATTAATATATCAATTAGCTTAATTAGCGTATATTTAATTAAATACCAACCAACAACCCACCAATTTGCCAAAACACTTTAAATATGAATTTCCATAATATTGAGAATGAAGGTATAATAATGCCGAAGACAAAGTTCTCTCAACCTCAAACTTTAAGTTTGACAGTTTCGACAAACGAGTGTTGTTTCACATCCGTTTCTTCGAGATGTTATAGCTACTACTACCACAAGCCTTAATTGAATACGTGATGTTACTTCCATTTATATTGTGAAAAGTATAAGAAAAATATATATTTTCTATTATAAAAAAAAAATTAAAGCTCAGAAAACGAACCGTTTCATAGTATGTATAATGTATAATATGCAATACTCACGTATATGTAGATATGAGGGAGGTGGGGGGTGGGTAAGATGGTGAATATGTACGTATAACGCACCACCATAGTAATCTACCTATCGCATAAATATATCGTGCCACGTCTCTCTGTCATATCGAGCGCGGTCGAAACAAACATAATTTATGAACAAAAACTTTTATCAACTTCAACAACTTATCGTCGAGGAAAAAAGTTCGACGAAGAAAATCACTAAGCTCTCTGATAGAAAGCAGAACCACTGAAATAATTTAATAAATGGCGTTCGAAACTTGTTACACAGACAAATTTCTACAAAAGCTTCTGATAGAAACTCTGTACGGATCAACGGATTGGTATTATGTATATTCGTATGTAATGTGTATAAAAGTTTATATAACATGTTGTAAACATTGAAGTTCTTGAGGGAGGGGGTTTATTTCAGATAAGACATTTTTATCCAAATTCCATATCCATATACAGAGGCGAATTATGTATGCATGTTTGTTTTTTTTCCACAAAATTAAACCAGGCGAATAAACGAATTAGAGTAAACTCGAGTGAAAGAAAATCCTTAAAGATGAAGTTTAAAAAAAAATCTTTTCTCCTTTTTGATCCACTACATTTTGAAATTTTAAATTATTAAATAAATTTTGATCCACCCTACTATTAACTCTTCAATTATATATTTAGCTTTCACATATCTTTAATTGTAGCTTAATAAACAATCATAACCAAATCGAAACTACTAAATCCGCCTCTTCCTGTGTGACATGTCAAAATTAATTGGTCAGCCTGAGATTAATAATTTTCGGTAAGATGCTGAACCATATTTTATTAGTTTATTTATGGATTGCGAAATTCCTTTTTCGATATGTCCATATAGACATATAGGACTGGCGTGTCAAAGTTGCGACTTTGCCATCTAAAAGCCATTAGAAGATTATGGGGGAAGCATTTAGTGTAATTGATAAACTTTAAGTTGTATGTTAGTAATGGTGTGGTAACATAATAGACGAGTTTTTCTAGAAAATCACTAATCCGCCAGATGGTTTCTGTTTGAACAAATGAACTTTATTTATATTAATAAGTAGATGTTGTTTATTTATATTAATAAGTAGATACTATGTAGATGTAGATTGTAGTGTAATGTTACTTAAAACAGGAGAAATGGAAGGTTATAAAAAAATATTCATATTTATGTACCTATGTATATACATACATATGAATGTCGGTCTAGGACAGTGGCGAAGCGTGAGAATTATTGATCCCATCATCATGAGACTATTTTTTAAAAAAACTTACATCATTTTGATGATAGAAACCGAAAAAAAAATTTGGTGATTAACCCTTTCATGTTCAAAATGTATGGACCTTAAAGGGTTAACTTTTTCCAAAAGTTTTATTTTTATTTATTATTAAAATGCTGCAAATTTAAAATAATATAAAAATACAAAGTTTCAAAATCATATCTTTAATATTAAGAAAGTTCAAAATTGTGTCACTTTTAAAAAAAACGGTTAAGATGTTCGGTGCCCCATCTAATTTTTTTTCGGTTTCTATCATCAAAATGACGTTAGTTTTTTTTTAAATAGTCCCATGATGATGGAATCAATAATTCTCACGATTCCCCACAGGTCTAGGATCTAGGATACTTTGTATATCCGTATAAACTTTGCAAGCTGAAGGATTGGGGTGAAGGAAGGATAGATAAAAGGGGCTCTCACCAACGTTGCTATTCGAGACTTATTGGCAGTCGCCCCTTCCCTGCCCTTCAGGGGGGTTTAAAGTTTGTATGGAGAAATTAAATTTTTTTTTTAATTTCAAAAGTGGTGGGGATAAGCCTTTACCAACTTTTGTTCCGGAATTTCTCATGGCGCCCCTCCTATGTCCTCAAGGGGGTTCAAATTTTGTACGGAGAAATGTCTAAAAAATAAGTTCATAAATAAATCCTAATGAAAAGAGGAGCCGGGAGGGAGGGTGGAATGGCAATCGATTATTTTTCATTTACATATTTCGAAATGATAATTAATAAAAATTATAGAGAATAAAAAGATTAAAATTTCATTAATAGATCAAAAAGTTGTTCCAGGGCCTACCGTTATGGCGCTGCATTTAGTTTAATATCATTTATTGGGTTAACAGAGTGATCACAATTCAATATTTAAAATGCATTATAAAAAAAAAGCATTTGCACTCTTACTCAGTGATTGCAGTTAAGCAAATTTGATGCTGAAAATGATTACAAAATATTACAGTTAGGATAAACACAATCAATATTCGACAGAAATTAAGTCGATACAAAAAATAGTATCTTTCTAACGCTTTCGAATAAAACAAACCAATTCTTTCCTTATAAGAAATTAATATTATTACGTATTACGTAAGTGTAGGCAAATTCTGCTTATTTGAATTTTCTTCTAAAAAGCTAATCCCTAAAAACATAGAAATTTAGTTCAATTATTTATCAGCATGAACCAGCCATTACTCTGGGAATTATTTTTCCCACTTTCATAGTTTATTGTAAACATAAATTCATCCTTTGATTCTTCTTGGTTATAAAGGTTGGTGTTATGAGTATGTACTCGTATAAAGCTTTTCATAAATTCTTATATTAGGAACAATTTCACCCTAATCTGGTCACCGAAACAACATAAATACTGTAAATAAATGACACCGGCAAATAAGCTTTTAGAAAATAAATTCTCCAACGTTAAAATTGGGAAGTTTTATGTTTTGTAATTTGTAAAATTGTATTTAAATGGGCAAACAAATTCAAATATTTTTATTTTTTTGCACGATTGAATTTCAAGTATTTTAATAAAAAATTTGAATTCTTTTCAAAGACATTTTGTTTTCTTTGTCTTTGTGTTACATATTTTGTATATAAATTTTTTTTTCTTAAAAAAAATTAAGCTTTTTGGCTAAATCAAGCTTGGTATGGAAACACGATGAATGGGAACAATTAAAAAATGGAGTTATATATAATTCATATTTCTTAAACAAATTTTCTTTTGGCGAACATAATCATTTATTTAAATTTTACTATTGACGTTTTGAAGCTCATAACCATAATATACTTATATATACAAAATATATGTATATGCACATAATACAATTATGCTACTTTGTTACATAAATTTACTATATAAGTACTGGCAAACTTAGCACTGGCCCCCCCTATGTTTGAATGTTGAATGAAAATGAATGAAATAAGATTTCTTGACACAACGTAATAGTTAATTCTAAAACATTGTGCTATTATGTTCAAAATCTGACCTCATATAATTTGTATGTAAATGACACAACACATAGCCTATAAGATCCTCTTTTGTTTGTGAAGCCATTAGCCTATTTCATTAATATTCAACTACAAGTTTTTGTTGTAGTACACTTTCGAACTTAGGTCTGCAATAAAGACTGTGGCAAGGACTATGGTTTGGTAATTTATAGTAAAAGAAAAAGAGCTACATGTACCTATACTAAGTATATAATTAGTAAAAAAATATATTCAGTTCAACTGACTATGTAACACCCAAAAATGTAGTGTAGATGTTAAAATACTTGAAAAAATACATGAAAATAAATATAAAATCGAATGTGTAGCACCTTAAGTTATAGGTTTAGAAATTTTTGATGTATTAGAGAAATTTTTTTTACTATTATAGTCTATGTCGTGAAATTTTAAGTCGAAATATATCTGTCCGTGATCAAGATTTCGACAAAACACCTCAATATAGAGATCTGAAATTTTTACAGTTTAATATGTACAGTAAAAATTTCATTTATAGACCGAAAAGTTCCACGACCTACCGTTATGGTGCTGCAATTAATTTTATGTAATTTCTAGGGTTTTTAACCATCTACTAGAAATTTATTGGGATTAGAGAAAAATCAACAAAACAAAAATTTAAGAGATTAAAAAAAAACCGAAAAGTTCCATGTCCTACCGTTATGGTGCTGCAATTAATTTTTATTTCTAGGGTTTTCAATCATTTGTATTCAATTTACTCAATATTTATTTGTAGTACGGACAAAATAGACCCGAACAAAGTCGTAGATAATAAACAAGTACTCATACGGGTATATTATAATCAGCGTACCCAATTATTTCTTCCTTACTGGTTTTATTTGAGATCCAGTTGATATGATTTTTGGGTGTGTTATATAGTGCTGTCATAGGGCCTATTTGGTTTTGTTCTTTTATTGATTACCCTACTTTTAGCAGTCCTCTGGTCAAATATTTGGAACTAAGACTAGGTTAAAATACTACTCGGGAACTACAACCGAAAGAGGTACGAGGTTAGTATAAGAATTAGCAAAAACAGACTTATAATGCTAACGGGACTCCTGACAGGCCATTGAAGGGGCACCTGAAGAAGATAGGTCTAAAAAAAAGCGGCACGTACAGGTTCTGTGAAGAAACCCCAATACACTTCCTTACAGAATGCGGAGCACTCATCCACATAACGAGAGATTATCTGGGGAACTACTGCCTGACCGAGAAGGACCTTCCGTCCCTTAACCCACTAAAAATCCTAAAATTTCTAAAGGAAACAGGACTCGAGGAGGTACTCTAAATAGTGTAGATAGAAGTAAGAAAGGAAGCCACAATAGATCTAAAAAGGTCGAGGTGCAGCGATCACCCCTAACAAGCAATCAATCATCAATCATCAAGACTAGGTTAGCAATTACTATATTTAATCGTACATATGCTATCAGTGGATTTACTTTAATATATCAGAATTGTCTACATCATTTTGTATAAGTCACATAACTATACAATATATTTATATAACCATATCTAACTAAAAAAAATCCTACTAAATTAATTACTACAGTTGATTGCATCTTATCGACTCTGTTCTCTATATTACAAAAATTCTTTAAGGCTTTTTCTATTAATTAAAAACAACAAATATTTTATACACCCATACACGATACGAAACTTAAAAACATTGTTTATGTTATGCCGCATCCGATGGTTTAATAAGAATTTCCCAAAAAATATCCATAAATCTTTCAGCTGTCCACATTGAAATGATTTATTCAAGGAACGTTTACTGTTTACTTTTCTCTATGAATATTGGACCAATTTACACATAATCCAACGAGTGGAATTCATATAAAGTATCCTTCTATAGGTATTTATGATATTGTCGGACTTTTCTTATATTATGAGCATATTAATAAGAATTGGTTTCTAAAGCAATAAATAATTTTCTTAATAGTTATAAGTACCCACATATTATTAGTTATATGATAATATAAAATATTTACTTAAAAAACTCAGAAGTAGCCTTAAATGTTACTATTAATTAAAATGTTAGAAGAAATTTTGTAAAATAAATAATGAGACCAAGAATTTTGGAATAAAGAATTTCGTAAACAAATATTCGACTTCTTTAATAGAAATGATTAAATTCAAACAAAATATTTACTTTAAAAGTTATTATTCTGTTTTGTTTGAAAAATTCGAGAGATTTTTCAAGTTCTCCAAAAATAAATATTAATTAAATCAAAATTTAATTCTGTGAATTGTACCTACAGTGTAAATGTAAAGTAGAGTAAAGCATAAGTTGTAAAAATAACATCAAAATAAATCATCACCTTATCTTAAGTTATAAAACTTATTTTTCATTGAGCACAACAACAATTTTAGTTTGACGGGTTGAGGTTATTTATACTAATTAATTGTTGTTGTTGTTGCGCTTTATTAAGAGCAAATTAGGTAAATACAGATCAATCATTAAATTATAACAAATAGAGTTTCCCGAAGCAATTTAACGCTTTAGGAGGTTAGAAGTTATTGATTTCCAAACGTTTCAAACAAAATAGTCGCTATTTGCCATTGCACCGTCTTGAATTGCAAATGTATTACATTTAATTTGAATATACAGGTAACCCTCGTATAACGCAGAGGTTTGGTTTTACAAAAATGTCGCGTTATACAAATCCACGTTATACGAGGCAATGAATGGAGTTTAAATGTTTTTGAATTATTGCTACTAATTCTCAACGGAGCGCATGAAAACAGGATACAAATTATAGAAAATAAATACACATTTATTTTATTTTATTTTAAGAAATATTTTAAGTGAAAAAATCAATATTTGGAAATTTCAAGACCGCGTTATACGAAACTGGAATCGCTTTGTACAAGGAACGTAGCAAAAATGCGTTATAGAAGTACCGCATTATACAAGGGTTACTGTACTCTATCTCTCTTTCAACGGATCGATCAAATGGCCCAGTGGTAAAGATATTGCCTTCGGAACGGGAGGTCCTGGGTTCGATTTCTGTCTTGGAGTAAAATATTAAATATTTTTTTTGTCTTAAAGAGTTTGAGTTTTGGGCCGAGTGGGTCGGATTCCACTTAAAACTGTATTATTTTAAGGGCATCATTTTAAAGAATAATTGCCGATTCAACGAAGGAAACACTTCAAATGTTAAAAAAAAAAACATCTGAGTTTGTATTTTGTTCGCAAATTTGTGAAACCGACATCGGAATGGTCTATCTGTACACTTCAATTTTTTGATAGGTTTAGTAAATTTGTTTGTATCGGAATGAGAGTTGCGGTTCACAGATAAAAAAATTTTATGCCTGGCAATTCCGATCTCGACACCTCTGTAGCAGTCGGAATGAAGAAATTTCCATTCCGACATTAAGATTTTGTAAACAATGTTGTATTTTTTGAAAATAATTTCAATTTTTACAATATTTATGAATTATTTAGTGCCATTCGTTTATTACTATAGGAAAGTGAAAGTGAGTAGGTACAATTAGGTACGTATAGGTACGCAATATTATGGATAAATATACATACAAATTGTTGATGTCGAGATGGTGACATTTCTCGGTTTTACCCAAATACGAAATTTTTTAAATTCGTAAAAATTTACTGAAAAAAATCGTGCTGTCAACATCTCGACCAATTTTTTTGCTTGCACAAACAAAATACAAGCTCTGAAGTATCAGAATTTGTGGAATTTGGTAGTTACTGTGTTTTCAACTAAAATGATGTAAAAGTACAAAGGCTTTCGCTGGTTGTACTTAGAAATTTCTTTCAAAACGGAAGCCAAACTATTCACAATGTGAATTTCCTGGCCAATAACTCCACACAATAAATAAATAAAAACGGACGGTTTTAGAGTTTCTAGCGTTTTATTAACAATATTTTGATCATGATCGAATGACGAATACATAATAATAATACACAGAAATTGTAATTCCCTGAACATAAAAGTGAGATATGTTAATTATAACTACATAACTTTTAGACAAAGGACATCTCTGATGAATGGATCTTTCTTTGTTCCATAAGTCATCCTATAGAAATATTTACCGATTATTGTAAGAAATGTTAGTATTATAAAGAGTTCCTTATGTATAAAGAATCATAGTAACCTGTAGAAAATTTATTAAATTGAACTGTACTGTACAGTGTACATTCTTATGTTTTAAGATATCTGTTAAAAATCTATAATATAGAATTGGAGAATATGCTTTAAATTTAAATATTAAATGATAATCCCCCATTTACTGATTCATTGTACAATGCATACAACAATATGCAGTTAGTCTTTTGTAATATTTTACAATAGTCACGATTTATATAAATAACAGCAAAGTACGTAACCTTATACTAGGGCAACTACCCCCATAATTCTAAAAATAGCAAAACAATAAACAAGTAAACAATACAATTTGTACTTAAATGTATTGTATATATGTATGTGTGTATTCACCTGCTGGTAAGGAGATTAGAAGTCCTAATCCAAATGCAATACAGGGTATAATTGACGGCAGCAATCCGTAACGCCTAAATGTATACATGTCTGACGATAGCAGCAGTGATATATGCATATTGTTCTCAATTTCAATTCCTGTTTTTGGCTTATACGCCAGGAAGGGGGTAATGTTGTTATAGTTATTTATTTATCCGAAACATGAAATCAAATAATTCACAATGCGCTTTACATCCAATTATTCAATTTATGTAATATCGGTTTTCAGGCGTTTTTATATTTATGATTACATCGCATCTCCCTATTACATACATATATATCCCTATATATTTTATTATATATTACATATATGTGTTTTTTTCAAATTAGAGTTGGAGAAATAATTATATTGTCATCATGTTCTATATTTATATGTTTAAATCTTTTAATGTTAAAAGGGATAATTCAATGAATGTTTTTTTACGTGTAGTTAGGATTTTCTGTTTTTTTTTTTCGGGGTTAAATTAAAATGACATTTGCTCAAACAGAAGGACACTTAAAAATATTCTTCATTTGTCATTTCATATGAATTTTATCCTTTTATTCTATCCTTTCTCCTCTATCTCTATCTCTTTGTGGTGGTGTCGTTATGCTCGAACAATTATTGCCATTAATGCTGACATATGTTTCCGTTTTTTTTTAAGTCTTGACCATATATCCATTCAATGTGATGTTTCCTTGTCTACATTAAGGAGATATTATCATCATTTTTTGTCTGTGGGATTACTGAGTTGTTCTGTAGGTATGTGATCATTGAATTATTTACACTCTTTGTATTTTTTAAATTTATATCACGTTTTTTTTTTTTTCATCCACCATGAACAAAATAACTACTCTTTGTATCCCGTGTAAATTACTATGACCATACTCAATTCAAACTGATACAACTCAACTAAATCAGACTGCCAACATGTCAACTAACTGCTATTTAATTAAATTAATTTGTGTCATTGTTTTATTTAAAATTGTTTATAAATTCAAAAACAATGAATTTTCCATCACAAAAAAAAAATAAAAATATTTTCCTGTCCTTGACAAATAGAGTATAGTATATATATATATAAAACACAACGGATTTGACGGTACACGCGACCATACGCGAACTCCAAACCGTACTGAACTCAATTTGCTAAGGCATTTAGACGATATATTCATTCAACGCAAAAAATAAAAAAAAAAAAAAAAAAATTCCATGTGAGTCCACAATGAACTTCCTTTTTCGCCCTTTAACTATGCAATTGCGTATTATGTAATTGCCATCCCTTTCACGGATATATCACACAACAACAGCAGCTGCAGTCAATGCGCGCGCATCCTTTCTATTTGAGAAAATTTAATTTTTCGGGTAAACTTCTATGTTTGTGATATTATATACCAACAGCAGCAGCAGCATCCCGAAAACCCATTTCCATGCATGATTATAATACCATCTCTTCTCCACTACTTTATGAGAATAACATACAAACACAATTATACAATGTACCACTACCAATAAACGCAAGGATCTCTATAGTGTCATACAATCCCGTATATCTAGAAGAGACAGAGAAGGAGTCGAAATGGGTGGGTGTTGAAGCAACACCCATTTATATGTTTTGTATGATTTAATTGTTACTTCAGCAGAGTACTTTAAATGGAAAAAGCGAGGGAAAATTATATATTTCAACTATGCTTTCCCTTAATTCTCTAAAACAGTAGTGTTTTATAGTAGTTTCTCCTGTGAATAATTTTTATGTTTACTGGTTTATAGATGCAAAAAAAAGGATGCCAATGAAGGTCTCCGATACTTTTACACTTTACGTCTACAGTCTACATCTACACTGTATTAATGCACTCCCCTCCTCTTTCCTTTACAGACTAAAGTTTTAACCATAGAATGTGTGGATGGGTTGAACAGACCCGATGTTTAATAATTAATTTTACAATATTAGTAGAGATAAAAAACAACATAAAAGTTGATTTTGAAAATATTTTTTTCTTTGTTTTTTCAGGTGGAGCAAGATCCATAAAATAATATCAGGGATGAGTGATTTTATTGTTATTCTTTAATATGCGTGTATATTTAAAAACAAATTCCTAATGTATAAATATTTCAAGGTTCAGTTTTTTATTTGCGTGGGGGCGAATTTTATTAGCAAAAAATTCCTCCCCGCATAGATTGAATGGGGAGAATTTTTATGGCCGAAAAATTTCTTCCCATTTTAACGTAACGTAGTCCATTTTTGTTTATTGATGGGGAGACATTTTATTGACAAAAAAATTTCTCCCTCTAAATTACCGTAAATTGAAATTTTCTTTGATTTTTGGCGATCAGAAATTTTATTTGCAAAAAATTTCTCCCTTCGTTCAATTAACGTAGAATCAAATTTTCTTTGATTTTTTTTATGGGGAGACAATTTGGTGACTTCAGATTTCTCCTCTTAAAGCAACGTAGAGCATTTAGTTTGTAAGTCGATTCAGCTAAGTGTGAATGAAAGAGATATTTGTATGATGTCGAGCTATTGATATACAGGGTAACCCAGCATTAGAGGGAAATACTTTCAGGACGTGTTCCTGCGAATATTCCACATTTTTTAAGTTTAATTTTAAGATAAATGTCCCCTCTCTTATATTCCAGATTTCGTAATTTTTTTCCATTTTTAAAGTTTACCGTCAATTTTTCCAAGCAGTGTGCCATGAATGTGGAATTATTAAACCGAAAATAAGTGAGGGGCATTTATCTTTAAATTAAACTTAAAAATGTGGATTTCCTAACCTTTTTATGGAAGTTATAACCACAAACGTAGTTTTTGGTCCCTCAAAATTAAAATCATTTCACCTACCCAACGGTTAATTTTAGACCCCCCCCTCCGGTGCAATTTTTTGCTCAAATCGATCGCAGGAACACGTCCTGAAAGTATTTCCCTCAAATGCTGGGACACCCTGTATATAAGAAAAAAAATCTCCCACCCCGTGAAATTCGAAAATTCCCGTTCCTTTTTGAACATATTTCGTATATTATACCTGGCTAAATTTCGGAATAAATGTTTTCGATTCCAAAAAAGGTCCTTCTCGGTATCCCCTTTGGATTACAGAAAAAATTAATATAACGAAAATGATAGAGAATAAAATAATGAAGATTTCATTTATAGACCAAAAAACTTTAACGACCTACCGTTATGGCGCTGCAATCAATTTTATGTTATTTTTAGGGTTTTGAATCATTTGTATTCAATTTGCTTAATATTTATATTTGTTGTACAGATAAAATAGACCCGAACAAATTCGTAGATAATAAACAAGTAGTCATACGGGTATATTATAATCGGCGTAGACAATTACTCCTTCTTTACTATGTGTAACACCAATAATGGTGCTCGGAGTATTTAAAATAATATGCAAATGTAATATGTAGTGCTGTTTTTTCGTGTGTAGGTATAGTATATGTGTGATATGTGTTTTTGAATTGTTATTGAATTTTGATTTTTAATGGTAGAAATAAAGTGAATGATATTGATGAATAACAAATTGTCGGCATTTCGCTATATTTGCATTTTTGATAGAATACAATGCAATCAATGCTTTAAAAATTAATTACAAAAATAAACAATGCTTATATCATCGGAATTGTTAGTAGTTGACTGTGTTTTATCTAAAAAAATACAGATCGTGAATTTGATTGTTTACAATTTTAATGAATGGGGAATTTTTGTTAGAGATAATTTAAACTAAATTTTCAAATATAATTGATTCGAATGTCAAATATAGATTCGATGTTTGCTTCTCTTTTAAGGTATCCATTATATGGAGAATTCCTTTTCCCTGGAGAATAAGAATTTTCACACCAACAAACAATGTAAATATGTGTAGGTATTTTTATCGATCGTGAAGAGTGAATGTAAATTCTGTTTTTAGTCGACATTTCGAACATCTTCACAGTACACAGAACAATCTATGTACAGCATTTTTTTCTTCTATACTTACTTAAAAAATCCTGTAGATGATTGTATTCCTCTTTGAAGAAAACGGCCGGTTTTGATTTAGGGGGTGGGGGAAGGGAGTGTCAGACAAACATTTATGGATTTAACCAGTCTGTTGTTCATACGAACTCCAGGTTCAGCTACCGTAGGTCCTATAGATATTCAAATCTGAAGGCCCCCAGGTATCTCGCCCTTATTCTATAGTGCTGGGCAGGAGCAGAGGAGATGAAGGATATCCTCCTCCTCTTCTCCACACGACCTGCACATCTCAGTATCACTGTAGCCCAATCTCCAGTAAGTGTTCTCAACTGTGTCCTGCTTAACTTTGGGATTATCTGTGTTTTGACCATGTTTGTTTTCTCCCACAGACTCCTTGAAGTTGGGCATAATTCCAGATTTATCCATCTTCTGGTGTGAAGATGTCGGATCTTATCTCTGCGAGCAGTTATGACTGCTTTCAGTGGTACCCTGACTTGGTAGTCATCTAAAAGCTGATCTCCTGCGGCTCCTTCCTTCGCCAGTCTGTCAGCCGTTTCCAATGCCCCGATGTCCGGTTCTAGAAAATTTGTACGCCAACATTTGACCGACCAACATTTGGCCGACAACATTTGACCGACTTGCATTTAACCGACACAACATTTGTTC
>JANSTT010003083.1:0-14226 GCA_026745375.1 Platyura marginata
GTTTTTAATCATTTGTATTCAATTTACCCAATTATATTTATTGTACAGACAAAATAGACACGTACAAAGTTGTAAATCGACGTAGCCAATTTTTCCTTCTTTACTGGTTTAATTATGGTTTTCGGTTTTTTACATGTAAATATTACGTAAAGAGCATTCACACCGATTGATTTTTTTTGTGTAGAGACTGGTCACACTATCAACCCTTATCCCCGGGATTGTCAATATTTCAGGTTGAAAGCACTTGCAATTCCACAAATTCTATTTTTTTTCTAACATTTGAAGTGTTTTTTTGTTGAATCGACGTCCTAAAGTTATTTCTTTGAAATGATTCCTTTGACTTATATTTTTAATTGGAATCCGAGCCACTCGGCCTAAGATTCAAAATTCCATACGAGAAAGAAACCCTTCATAATTTACTACCAGACAAGTATCGAACCCGGGATTTCCTGTTACCAGTGCATTACGTCTACCACTGAGAGAATGGAGAGAAGGAAAAGTATTTCAAATTAAACTCAGACGATTTCATTCTGCAAAAATTCATCATAAAAAATGGAGATTTTCTTTGGCAACATAAATCTATGGTTTTGTCCTACTATATTATTATGTATAAAATCTCAATTGATACAACACTGAATTTTATAAGTATAGCCTCCATTGAATTCGTCAAAATAAATCTTCTTCTTAAACCGCGCAAAAACAATGTCCATTTAAAGTACCTACATAATATATAGGAAGTCCCTTAAATTTATTGTCCGTCATCGTTGTGCATAGAAAACTTTAAATTAATTCGAAAATTCGTTTTGGCACAACTAACACTTGCAGTTCAATTCAATTTGAGAGCTTCTTTAGATAAATCAGGATTACGAGTGAGTCGAGCAAAACCTTTGAAAAAAGAACATGTTTTTTTGTTGTTATTTTTGTTCATAATTTTGATTAAATTTTCTTTATTTTAAGCTATAGGTGAAGAAAATCGGTTTAGGCGTTTGGTAACAATAATTACTTAAACTATGCATTACACTAAAATTTCGTTAAACTTTTTCCTTTAAATGTCCTTTGAACTGAAATAGGAAAATACATTTTTTTTTTGTAAGATAATAAAAAAGTGTTTACCAATTTCCAACAAAATCACAAAATATTTTATGAAATTCATCAGCACTTCATTTATTTTACCAATGGCAATGACATTATAGAATAATGAATAAATGCACAAATCGTATATGAATTGATTGCATAAATTGCACAACATTTGATGTACACCCATCCCACGATTTGCACCGGTGTAGATACGTTCCACAGAAAATCGAAACCGTGTAAAACGAGACCAAGCTTTCAGATAAAAGAGGAGGATTGGAATTAAGTTCTAAGCCGTGTAAATCTAGTCAAAGAATATAATGGAAATTCATAGATATGTACGTTCATAATAACCGTGTAAAATGAAACACAAGGATTGTATAGAAAAATGGAGATTGGTTCCACTGGATGCCAAGTCACGTATTTCTTTTTATTTATAAACTTATGCGCCCGTCAAGGGCAAACGTCAAATGGAATGATACAAGGGTGCGTTTGTTTGTGAAATGAGTGCATTTAATGCAAAGAAATCGATTTTATGAAACGAGTCCGTCCGTAAATAGATAAAACAAAATATATAATCGAACTATTTTTTTTTCTAAATTTAAAAGGCGTATTAAAGCAAATCCTATCGAGGGATGGGTGTACTAAAATACGTGAAAGATCAAAAGGACGTAATATTTCATGAATTTTGAATTTCATAATTAATTCGTCATAAACTCAAATATTCACTATACCATTGGTAATTTTAATTACGCATTCCAAAGGCCCACAATGCGATAGTATCATTTTTTGAATTTTTGTTAATATTGTCAACAAGAAACATTGAATCGTAAATACCTACAATATAATTCGTAAAACCGGAAGGTAATATATCATTATAAATTTACTTTCAATCAAATACTTTAACAAGGTGTCAGATATAGGTTGATATTCTAGTCTATATAATAAATGACTATGCTAAAAAGTTTTAATCGCTATCATTTCAACTATGGAATGTTACAAAGTCATTGCTGACAATTTTATAAATTATAATTTCGCGAATGTTATTCTTTTGCATAACAAAAGCTTTTCGTCGGTTCGGTATCTCTATATAGTATCATACTGTTATGTATATGTATATAACTTTCATATTCTGGATGTATATATAGAACGCTTTATCATCCCCTAATATAAACACGACATTTTCATCATCACGTTACACATTTATTAGTTTCTATATGGTTGTTGTAACATGAACTTTTACCTTTATACCATATTTATTATGATTATGATGACAACATTGTAATGCCAACCATGTTACTAATAAAAGTCTATTGTCTTTAATGGTTAAACTTGAGTCATATGTAAGAATATATTGTGTTACATATTTAATTGTAATTTGAGTTACCTAACCGTATTTTCAACACTGTTTTGACGTTAAAATTATGCATTTATAAATATTTTATATTGTGGCGCCCAACGGTGGGATCAATTTTTATATAAAAAAAAAATTTTCCACACATAATTTCCAATCTCATTTCATTGAAGAAAAAAAATAATAAAAATTGTATAATTTTTCATCCACCGCCATACTTTTGAGTTTAAAACTCTATACACACAAATATTTAGAATGAGAGTTCATAAAACTACACTACAATGCAATAAAATCGAAAATTAATCAATCATTTTAAGCATTAAGTAATCGACTCCCATTTAAAATAATCGCTATTTTAAGTTATAACGATTTGTACAGTACTTAAGAGCTATATTTTCTCAACAAAGTAAAAACCAAAAATTATAAAACTTAAATTACGTTTCGAAACGGTTTTCGTACGTGAATAGATATCGTACAGTCGATTCGGAAAAAAAAACTATACACTCGCAAATTAAAACAGCTTTGTGAATAATTTCAAATGGATTGTTTTCCAAATTAAAGTTTTTCAGCTTGCCATTCCTCCAATTTCTCACTATGTAATTTATATCGTCATTTTTACATTTTTTTATTTTTTTTTAAATTTTTTTTTAAAACTAAACTAAAGGAAAAATATTTTGTTAGTTTCTTGTAATTAATTATCCCCACCATATAGTTTATACATATATACCAGCTCTAGAGGAAGAAATGATTTATGATACTTAGTCCGGTTACTTGGAAATAATTTAGAAATAATTTATTGTCTGAC
Organism: Platyura marginata; assembly: GCA_026745375.1. Taxonomy (NCBI): domain Eukaryota; kingdom Metazoa; phylum Arthropoda; class Insecta; order Diptera; family Keroplatidae; genus Platyura; species Platyura marginata. Next base: position 3,234 of record JANSTT010003083.1, read on the forward strand.
TGCTTGTTTTCTGATATTGGAAATTATTATAAAGCATGGACGAAAATCGATGTAATTTCATAGAAATATGATATATCTCTACGTCATGTTTGAATTAAAATAGAGATTAATTAGCGATATTTTAAGTCATATAATTTCTTATTTTGTTATTCATTTTTGAAAGGATTTTTTAGGTTTTTTTTTTTTACTAAATAATTTTTTTTTAAATCTTCGTACCCAAAAAAAAAATAAAAATATTTATTGAATACCATATTCAAAGGAAAATATTAAATTAAGCTATTGCTGATGATACTCGATTAAAATACCATGAATTTTCGTAATTGCACATACCCTAATGTATGTGGTTGTGTACATAGACATATTTTTTAATATTAATGCTAAATAAATAAAAGCCGGCTTTAAATAAATATCAGTAATGCTAAACATTGATGAAATGTCTGTTATTCTATTTTCATACGCATTTTATTAAATAAAATGATCAAAGATATGTACAATTTTTATATATAGGGTTAGCGGTTAGGGGAGAACCGGAATGGCTTTGATATTTGGATTTTTTTTTAATTGGCATATTGTGTAGTGATATTTTGGCTTTCAAGGGAGTATTTTACGTTTTGTACGTCCCTAATGCATGCTCTCGACTGTATCGTATTTGGTATCACGTAAAAAATACGAGGAACTATAACAAACTTCTTTAGTTATAATTAAAAAGATTATTCTGAGAAATAGTTATGTCACTCCTTTTGGACATTTTTCGTGTTCCCATAAACTCATTTATCATTCGACTTGGGGAGTTTATATATTAATTAAATTATGGAAATTTGATCCGGAGGAAATTTCCATACCAGCTATCTAGAATATAATACGGAGATTTTTTTCAAATCAAATTTTCATAATTCAATTAATATAAATTTTGCAAGTCTAAAGTTAAATGCGAATTGCCATTATGCCTGAAAACTTATGTCTAAGATCATGTTCAAAATCTAAAGTCTGACAGTGTAAATTTGCCTCCATATAAAAGTCGAACACCTAAGAAGTGAGCTACCGTCTTACTTATCCTAGCAGCTAACGTCACAGTTATAGATCTAGCTGGAATTTCTATTTTGGCTAGGAATTCTAAAGCACGAATATTAAGTAATTGGACATTGAAGTCATTCTTATTTATTTGGCTCCAGGAAGTGTTTAGACATTAGATAGAGGAAATGTTAGTACGCCGATAGATCTCAATTTTATTTTTATGGATATAGAAGACTTTTTGTTTTATAGTAGTCTTCGGAATTTCATTATCGTCTTATAAAAATGGAGATTTCGCCAATCTGCATGTCGATTTTGCGTAATTTTTAGCAGGAAAATAGTCTGCTTAATATATACGTACATCGAATAATGTGTAGTTAGTAGATTTTGGTGTTTTAGCAGAAAAGAAAGTGAGTTTAAACCTACATATTTTGATATCAAAGACTCCACCCAAATTCTGTTTTTTAAGAAATCCTAAAACACACTCATTTTTAGCTATTTTTTTTAAGCAGCTGGTGTAACACCATCTGCTTACAATTTTGTTTGCTACAAATTCAACCCAAAATGAAAAAAAAATTGTTCATCATCATCATCAGGCCTTTATCGTTCCACGACGAAACACAGGCCATCCACAAATAGCCGCCATCACGAAGTGTATGTCCGATCCAATCTGGGCATTAATGTTCTCCATATATTTGTCATTTTCCATAGTTCTTCATTTCTAATCCTGTCTGACTACCTCACACCTACTATACGCCGTGAGCACCTATTCACGAAGACCTGGAGTTTTGATGGTGCTTGTCACTTTCCAGGTCGATTATTAAAATTCTTTTGATCTGCTAGAAGTTTAAAATCGCAATTTTATTGAATTTCTAGGGATTTTAATGATTTCTCGAAAAGTATTTAGATTGCGGAAAAAATGAATATAACGAAAATGATAGAGAATAAAAAATTAAAAAAAATGAAGATTTCATTCATAGACTAAAAAGTTCCACGAAATACCATTATGGCGCTGCAATCAATTTTATGTCATTTCAAGGGTTTTTAATCATTTGTATTCAATTTATCCAATTATATTTATTGAACAAAAATAGACACGTACAAAGTTGTAAATAATAAACAAGTACTCATACCTCGATTATAAGGCGTATCCAATTTTTCCTTCTTTATTGGTTTTTAATAAGATTTCAAATTGATAGATGGGGCTTTCATTAAAATTCCTGCTAAAATTGTCTGCTGAAATATTAAGCAAGAATTACGCAAATTCGTAATATGGTAATATTTTTAAAGCTGAAGAGTGTACACTAAACAGTACAGACTCAGACATAATTAACCCATTTACGCTCAGAAAAAATATCTTGTCTTTTCTTGTGTGTATCTGTATATATGTACATAATCACAAAAAATCAGGAAAAAATCCTTCATATTATGTCATATAAACACGTAGAGCCTGATTAAATAACACAAATGAGATGAGACCGAGTCGGTATTTGCACGTAAATAATTTGCTATTTTTTTTGTTTTTTTGTTTTTTTTTATGTTATAATGATTTGTTTTTACCAAAGATAAGTTAAAAGAATGTGGGGGAATAGAAAGAAAATGGGGTCACGATCTCATAATGTTTATTATAAGGTTAAAGTTCATAACTACCCACAACTTTGCTGCAATGTCGGCAATAACGAATTCGAACTTTGACTTTTATGTTTTGTTTCACTCTACGGAATGTATTGTACCCACATATGTATGTATAAAGTTATAACTACAATATCCATGTAGGTATGTATGTTTGTATGTATAACATGGTATTACCAAAAATACAATTCATTTTGATTGATTATACCCGAATAGGTTGTGCTTTATTTGATTATGTTCAAACTGAATTGCACCCGAAAATAAATTGAGTAAAATCTATATGCATATCGCGAAGTTCAGGATCAATTGTCATGAGATTACTGTTGATAGAGTTGGACACAAATCATAAAATCACCATTATAATTTCAAACTACATAAATACATATATTCGAATCGAGTTTACTGAATAAAAATCAGTTTATATAGTCAACAATATAAATTTAACTGCATGATACGAATAGTTCACACTTCAACGAACAAAAATCCTCGTAGTTTAATATCCATCCTTCAAATGAACAAAAAAAGTTCCATAAAAACATAAAAAAAAAAATTCGTCCTACATAATATATTCTAGGTAAGTTATTGCAATAAAAATATTTCAAAATTCATCCAAGAATATGAATACATAGCACACAATAAATATTTTCTATGGAAACTTGTGGAAATGTATGAAAATCATTTATTTCATACAATATTGAAAAATAGATTCCATTTAGATAAAATGTTGGTACTTTGCAATATATATGTATGTATGTGTGTAGCGCACCTATAATCCTACATATGTACAACATAAAACATACATAAGAATAAAAAATTATATAAAGATAATATATCATTTCATGCTTTCAATCTGATGGTATAATTTAATAGAATAATATATAAAGCGAACTCATATAAATGTAGCATGGTTATGTATTACCCATGGTTTTCGTATTTTTTTTAATTTAGGGGAAGTGGTTTAATCTAGGGTGAAACTATTTAATGCTTGATAAATTCAAATTTGTTCCATTTTTTTTCGGTGGAATTTTGCCATAAAACCATAAAAATAAGCGAAGTGAGCAAAATTTTTACTCTTTTTTATTTTTTAATATAAAAAGCATAAGAAAATCTATATATTTACCCCCAACTTTTTCGATTTGCGTATCTACACGTTCCACGACAAATTCGTGTAAATCGAAACCGTGTTAAACGAGACACAAAATTTTTTTTTCATTTACCAACCGTGTAAAAGCAAAACCGTGTAAATCAAGTACCATCCAAATTATATACAAGAGGGAGAGGTGTCGTTACCATACTTTCCATGCTCAAAATAAAATCACCGAGTTCCATTTCCTTATTGGTCCGTTCAAACTTGAGACTCGCTTCGAATGACCAGCGTTTTATTAAAAAAAAAGACCTAATCGAACGCAGTCTTGATTTTCTGAATTGGCAGACATTGTGAATATACACCAAACGTAGCGTTCTCTATTAAATTCAAGGGATCCAGTGGACTTCAATAGAAATAAAGCGTAAAAAAAAAACTTCCACCGCTAGTTATGCAAATCCAAAAATATAAATTATTCAAATCGCTTGAAGATATTTTTACCGATTTTGTGTAGTAGTAATATACCCAGTATTGTAGAGATGTGGCCAGTTTTTAACTCTATTTACGAAATGCATCAATGCTTGAGAACGCTTCAATTAATGAAAGGATGCGTTCAACAAAATACCAACATACGACACGCGAATAGAAATTTAATCAAACAAAAAAAAAAAAATTCCCCATACCAATACGAAATCTGGTTCCATTAGATTTCTGCAAAATTCAATAATTTCCATCTCTACTAACTATCAAATAAATTAGTTAATAACGTCGTTCATCGATTTGACGGTGGTAACCTTTCGTACATTGATGTTAACAGACCGACATATACTTGTATGTATGTAAATAGATATAATTCAATGGAGACCGAATGATGATTAAGCTTTTACTATGCTCAAATGTAAAGTTAAACTTCACGTAATTGCCAACGATTATCAAATCGAAAATCCTTACAAAGCAAAACTTATTGTTGAATTTTCATTCAGAACTTTTGAATTTCATATCTTCTTGTTGATTTTAATTTGTTGGATAATTCGACTAAAAAAAAAATGGTCGTATCTTGTTGGATATAGTCTTCTTTGAGCACTAAATCAATATATTTATACATATATAGTAATTGTTTGATACTAATTTAGTGACATGAAGTGTGAGGGTATCTACTGTAGAATGGCGGGTCGTGAGAATTATTGATCCCATCATCATGGGACTATTTTGCAAACTTACGTTATTTTGATGGAAGAAAATGAAAGAAAAAAAATTGGTCGTTCAACGAACATCTTGACAGTTTTTTTTGGTGGTTTTTTTAAAAAGAGAACACCACCACTCCAGTCAGTGGCGACTTGTGAAAATTATCTTGAACTTTCTTAATACTAAAGATATCGTTTTGAATCTTTGCATTCTTATATGATTTTAAATTTCCAGCATTTTTTGCCTAATCAAATTTTTGGAAAAAGTTAACCCTTTAGAATCTATTTTATTTTGAACATGAAAGGGTTAATCAAGAATTTTTAAAAAGCTACTCACTGTTCTCAGAATTTATTTACGTAAAGTTTTCATTTTCATAAAATGTTAACCCTTTAAGGTCCAAGTGGTGCCTATAAAGGGTTAACTTATAAAAATATATTAATACACTAGAAACATAAAAAATGTTTCTCTGAATAAATTTAGATGTATTTTAATTTTTTTTTGGTCAACCCTTTGATGTTCAGAATGTATGGACCTTAAAGGGTTAACTTTTTCAAAAAATATATTTGGCAGAAAATGCTGGAAATTCAAAATAATATAAAAATTCAAAATTCCAAAACCATATCTTTGGTATTAAGGAAGTTCAAAATTATTCTCACGCGCCGCCACTGATTGTAGGAGTGTAGATGTGCTGTGAATTTAATTCTTTACGATTTTGAATTATTAAGTAACCATTTTGTAGTTTTATTTATACTACAAAACGTACCTACTTATTAAAATTGTATATTTACTGAATATCAAAAATACCATTATTGCTTGTTTGTTGAGTTTTGCTGCAATCATGGAGTCATGGACAAACAATGGGGGTACTGCTCGTATTATGGTATATTATTCTCGAACTCATAATGCGCTCAAATGTAAAAATATTCAATTTATCTAATTAAAATTCTACACAAATGCACAAACAACAACAAAATACATAGAAAATAAACTCCACGATGGTTTTGAAGTATTTTTCTTTTCAAATTAATTCCAATTCAATTCCGCCAGATTTACATATGCCCGGCAAGGATACAGAAATTTTATAATAAATGCTATGTCTGATAAAATATCCAAACAATTCATTTAATAAGCTCTACATCTATAGCTATATGTATGTATGTGATATACATAAATATGTACCTATATGTGTGTGTATGTATAAGTACCTAACAACAATCCTACATTCATCATCTATACCACAAAAATGAACAACAATAAGTTTTCTAGATTTGTTCCATAATTAAATTGACTGGGCCATTCAATTCCAAATTAACTAACTCTATGTTCGTTTTCTCATGATTCAATACTAAAAAAAACAACAACAACAACACAAAACAGACAAATTGGCCAAAAGGAAAAAATAACTTTAACAATTGATTGAAGAAAAAGAAAAAAAAAGAAAGAAAATTCGCAATAGCGAAAAACGTGACTTAAGTACCTACTTACATACTATGCCTGTTGCAGAAAAACTTCTACTATTCAGAATCATCCCGAAAACCTATTGAATCATGTACCTACAACCGCACTTGACACAAACATTTCTATACTGTACTGTACATACGTATGTAGTTGCTGCAATGGATAACAAAAACGCTAGCATCGAACTTTATCGATCAACAAGTCGGATGTTCACTTGTGTTTCATTCATTATAGTATTTTTTTTGAAGTTGAAAGGCTTGTAAAAGAATTTTTCCAAAAAAAAAAAAATTATAAAACGATACTTACACGAATGATTTTCTGGTCACGGACGATCTTTCGGATACAATTGATTAGAAAAGCTGTTGTCATAGCACCAAGTATAAGACTGAACACCACAATTATTATGATTAAATGATCTGAGTTGCCATTTACTTCGTCCTGAAATGAAAAAAATTGATTTTTTTTTTTTGTATTTTGATTTTGATTTTTTGTTTTATATGGGAATATGTACCTCACACTCAGATTCATCTTTAAGAAATTTACAATTAACTCTTCCATTACATTCTAGTTCTTTGGATATGCAGGTGTCATCGTCACAATCGAATTCACTGTCATGACATTCTGAAAAAATTAAAATTTGAAAATTATTAATTTAACGTAACACTTTTTTTTCGAATTTGTTACATTTGTTACCAAATGGTAACAAACTGCGGTAATAAATGTAACAAATGTAACAATTGTACAATTTCGTCCAATTCAATTTGACCGATACATGAAATAACCCTATCACTGTGATGGCATCACAAGATATATTCAGAATTGTAACAAATACATGTTGCAAACGTAACATTATTTTCGTTCTGTATCATTTACATTTGTTACATTACATTAGTCATTGACTTTGGGTAACTTTATATTCTTGTTCGTTAATTAAAGAGATAAGATTGTGGTGTAAATTATGTAAGCTGTAAATGAGCTAATTTTGATATGGTTTTTTTTTTCTTTGGGTAGAGATATCCAGAAGGATAGACGAAAAAAGTTTTAAATCACATGCAGAGATTTTGAAAAAAATTTACTGGTACTTTGGTTTAAGGAAATTTGGCAAATTTTCAGAGAAATCGAAATTTCTGTTTGATTTCGTCGGATTTAGTTGGATTTTTTTAGAATTTTCTTAACTTTTTCTCGGCTACTACATTTTCAACCAATAATAGAGCAAATTTCTATAGACGTTAATAATAATCGTTAGATGTTGTATAGATTAGGTAATTTCTTTGAGTTTGATATTTAGGAAGGGTTCAAGTGACTCATTGTACCTTTCTAATCATTACTCATTATAATTCTGAGAAATACTGAAGAAATTCAGTACTTATTGTAGAGTTCGTTTTAGAATAGTAACTATTACAAAATATATCTGGAATTGTGTTGGCGCGCAAAGACCATTGCTCTACGAAAAGATTCTTTGTTTTAATGTTTAGTATTTAGGACTATCAGGAACAGAGTAATCAAAATTTAAAAGTTGAATTCAAAGCTCTGTAAATATGGTTTCAGCATTTTTTGCCAAATTAATTGTTTTTTTGGAAAAAGTTAACCCTTTAAGGTCTATGGATTTTGAGTTAACGAGCAATTTTCACAAAGCTATCTTAGAATTTAATTTTGAATTTAATAAATGCTTTCGTAGATTTTTTATTTTTATAGAAAAATTTTTAACCCTTTAAGGTTGAAACGGTGCCTATAAATGGTTAATTTTTAAAAATATGTTAATACATTAAGAACCGTCTTCCTGAATTTTAGTTGAATTTTAGTTTTTTTTTTTTTGTGTAACCCTTTCATGTTAAAAATGTAATCCTTAGGTTAGGTGGTGGCGCCTTAATGCGCTTTCTTGCCATTCTTGAGATATTGCAACTATTTTTTAAATTCCATCCAATCACCCGGCCTTAGATTCATCTCAATATACCAGAGAAAAACATTTTCGTATTTCACCCCAGTCGGATTTGAACCCGAAACCTCATTCTCCGAATATAACCCTTAATTTTTACCAAAAATTTTATTTGCCAAAAAAAACTGGAAAATAATACAAAAATACAAAGTTTCAAATCCACATAGCTGTAGTATTATCACTTTCGCGGACGCTAACTGCAATTGCAGTGATGGCGACGGTGATGGTGATGAAATTCTTGCGTCCGCGAAAGGGCTAAGAAAGTTCAAAATTGTGTTACTTTTTAAAAAAAAAACGCCCCAAATTTTTTTTTGATTTTCTTTCGTTCAAATGACTTAAATTTTTTTTATTTTTTTTTAAATAGTCCCTCGATGATGGAATCAATAATTCTCATGATGAGTGTACAACACATAAAACGGGCCCACATAAGAAAAGAAAAAGGAAAAGAAAAAAAGATTCAAATAAGAAAATAATTACATAGACAATTTCGTTAAGTATTCCAATACGTTTAACAATTTCAAAAATATTCCTATTCCTACCCATATACTCTCTTAACTTTGCTTGTAACAATTTACAAAAAAACATTTTTTGTGTCCATTTCTTATATTGGTTAGGTATATATAAAGTCTAACGACCCCAGAGTATAGGTACATCCATACATACAAAATACCAAATTGAGAGTTTCTTTGTTAGTTTGGAAATGGATGAATAAATCCACTTTAGACCATTTTTTTTTCTTCTTATTTGTGATTTAACCTTTAATAGTCTTAGGAATTTCCTTTGATCATGAATGAAGTATGAATAAAAAAATAGACACAAAATTTATTTGTTCCCAGTCATAACTGTTGAAAGGTTTTTACTTCACTAAATTAATTTTTTTTGTATTTTTGTATAAGTAAAACTACTCGTTTGTCTCTAAATGAAATAAAAAATTTATGTAAATATTGGAATATTTTGTTAAATAAATTTAAGGATTTTTTTATGAAATTTTTATAATAATTTTCTTCTTTATTCCATTAAATGACATAAATTGTGTTTTATATGTTCTACAATAATACAAAATCAATAATTTTCCAAAATATTACTAAATATTGCTAAAATAGCAGAGAAAATTTAATAACAATAAACAACCTACTAATATAAATTCATATTGATTTACCATTAAACTAAATATCCCATAACTGACACCATTTGTTTCAATTATTTTCCCTAGAATTCTTTAATTAATTTTACTTCTGTTTATTTGTGTGTATATGTTTGTGTGTGTCTGTGTGTGTGCATGGTTTACTGGTAAAATTTATATGAAAATGGGATTCTGGTTTGCTATTATACAAAAAGCCAAACCACAATTAACAACAAATTAAATCGAATGTTTTACACCAGTTAACATCGTTTACGCAAAAATTTACGCAAATTACTAGAGAAAACCAAAAGATTAAAATTGAAATTGGTTTGATGCAATACCCAATAATATTTTTGGTGTTGGTGCTGCTACGGGTATAATATCGAAATCGACCCGAAATATAGCCATAGAATTTTCCAATTATATAATAAAAGAGAATTAAATACATCCCATTAATATTCCTGGAAACAACAACGAATGGAATGACTAATGAAGTTGGTTCGAAAACCATCGTATAGGCCTCCGCTGGTATGATATTAGTTCTATAATAAATGTTTCATATATTCAGAGATTACTAGATTCTCGGTCTTCCCCATTTTCGCATTAGAAACATAATAAAATTAATAATTTATAGATAAATTTGAGTATTAAACAACCTGCGGTTTGAATCGAAATTGTTCCATGTAATCCTGGCCCATCATATATGGAAATTGTAATTATCTTCTGGAAAACATATGTATTATGGGAACTGATTGTTTAATATCTATTGTGGGTGCAATGCCACTTCCAGACAGTTTATGCTCAGATTTTCTCATTATTCGATTCATTTAATTCAATCGATATGGTTTATTACATGGAATACCTGATGCTCTTTGTGGTTTGGGATCGATTATTTAATCAATGGATGCAAATTACGTTCTATTGTGGAATAATGTATGATGTCCTAAGGAATTACTATGGAAGTAATGACCAATTAAGATGAATATACATACAGGAACATTTACAATACAAAGTGTATCAGTGAAAAATTGCAAAAATTTAAATATTCCAATTAGCATTTTTAGTTCATTTAATGTATCAAAATTTAGGTTTTTTTTACGTTAATTTGACCACATTTTAACTACAATTGTAACAAAAGTAGTAGATAAGCAGACCTATCTATTAAACTCAACTTTTTTAATGATTTGGACTAGTACTTACTGGAGTTGTTATTTATAGAATCAGTATTAGTGAAAAATTGTAAAAATTAGGTTTTATTTACGTTATTTTGACCACATTTTAACTACAATTGAAACAAAAGTAGTAGATAAGCAGACCTATTGATTAAACTCAACTTTTTCATGATTTGGACTACTTAGTACTTATTAGAGTTGTTATTTATAGAATCAGTATCAGTGAAAAATTACAAAAATTAGGTTTCATTTACGTTATTTTGACCACATTTTAACTACAATTGTAACAAAAGTAGTAGATAAGCAGACCTATCTATTAAACTCAACTTTTTTATTGATTTGGACTAGTACTTACTGGAGTTGTTATTTATAGAATCATTATCAGTGAAAAA
>JANSTT010003083.1:14326-32241 GCA_026745375.1 Platyura marginata
AGGTTTTCTTTACGTTAATTTGACCACATTTTAACTACAATTGAAACAAAAGTAGTAGATAAGCAGACCTATCTATTGAACTCAACTTTCTTAATGATTTGGACTACTTACTTAGTACTTACTGGAGTTGTTATTTATGGAATCATTTGATTAACCTTCTTCAATGTCAAAGATAGTATACTAGATTTTAGATTCTAGATAGTATTCCAGTATTAATTAAAAAAGTGGCAAAGTTTTGCAGGTCGAGCAATGGTGAATGTAGAAATTGAATTTAAGAGCTTTTGAATGGACATACTCTATAATGCATGAGTAGTGTTCTTTAAATCAGTGAAACTTCAAGGGATATTGTAAAAGGGAGAGAGAGAGAGAGAGAGAGTAACGTTTTTTTCGAGCAGAACTTAGAAATATACTCTCAATATTTGAGGACTGTATAATTGAAAAAAATGATTCAAAGTGTAGAGAAAATATGAAAAGATTTGGAAATGTCTATAGTCCATATACTATCCTACAATATGATGAGAGTGTCATTTGTAATGGTTATGTGAATACTCCATATACAAAATGGCAGATTCATTATAATAGCCAGAGGAGTCTTCTGAACCTTAATATCAGACAATTAAATAAATGAAATTGAGGAAAACGAATCATTTTGCCCGCAGGTGCTCAATTCTGGCAGATTTAAGAATTATTTATCTTGGAGGATGGGTTTTTTGGGCCAATAAATTCAGATGAATTATGTCATTTTGTAAAAACAGCTAAATTTAGAGAAAGTAAAATTATTCAGAACAGAAAATCTACAATGAGTATTAATATACGCAGAGGTTACGTAAGTATCCAAAATAAACAAAAAATAATTTGTTAAATAACATTTACGGGAATAAAAAAAAATTGATGCTTTTCTCCGAATTCTATTCTTAATCTAAAATATACATTGTATATATAGAAAATTGAATTCGGAAGAAATGGAAAACCTTTTTCCTTAATTTCGTTATCTGAAAAGACTACACGACACTAAAACAAAACAATCATTGTAACCGTGAATACTAAAATATGTCGAGCGGATGGGTGGTGTGCACCTTCATACACAAAATCGACACATTTCCTTTATTACATTAAATTTGTCCTGGAAATGTGGCGGTCTGAAACAGTTCCGTTCCCGCGGCAATTGAGAAATGTTATTGTACTTTATATCCCTTATTACACAAACAACTTTGAAATTGAAAAATTCGAAATGGCAATAAATTCCAATATTTAAGAAAAACATTTTCATTTTATACATGACTAAGAGGAATTATGTATATATGTATGTATGTGTTAGTACATATACATATATATTTGTAGTAGAGGTATGTACATATATCGTACTATATATAAGAAGAAATTCCAAACAAAATTCTCTAAGTAATATTTTTTAAACTTACCATCTCCTTTAGCCTTGGGCCGGAAGGATGTGTAGAGAATAACAAATTTCGATTTAACTGCATGTTTCTCGGCGAAAAATCGTATGTGCAACTTATTGGTTTTCGAGACGACGGATTCTGCAATAACGCCGCAAAAATTTTTTAACCTGAAAAAAAAAAATTTATATAAAAAAATAAAAATAAAAAGAAAAAAGAAAAAAAAAATGAAAATGCGGAAAAACACGTTCAGCAAATGTTTTTAAATTTCCTGAACGAAAATTTGTTATTGTTGTTCACATTCAATTCACGTTCAAGAATTGCTCATTAATCTATGACGGTGTATCTATGTAACCCCTCTACATAGATTGTGTACGTATATAGGTACTGTACCCTCCTTATTTTCTATATGAATGTATAGGTAAATAGTCAAAGTAAAAAGTATTCTGTTAATGTTCGTTTCATTACATTAAATATAGATTTTTTTTTTCTTTTGGAAAATATTGACTTTAAATTGGTTCGGAAAATACACGAGCAAAATTATGTATATAGATTTTTCTCATAAATAGTCAATAAAAAATTTTGGGTGAAAAATGTTACGCTTTTATGTAAATTGGTGGTAAATATCCGTTTTAAAGTAATTGCGCGATATCGATAAAAGACATTTTAAAATTGAGTGAAATTAACCTGAAATATTGAATTAATCGGATGGTGCTAATTGGATAACAAAACCATAAAAGTGTTTAAATTAGCCGGACTAAGCAAATTCTCGAATTACGTAATGTTAACATAAGAATTGTCTTAAAACTGGCCAAATTTACCAAAACATTACTTAAAATTTTCCTTAAAGTCAATTTGACTTTTCGGTCAAAATTAGGTATTACATATTAGAATCAACCAATTATAAAAAAAAATCGATCTGGATTCGATTCCTGTCCTTCGAAAGAGGGTTGAGCGGAAGGTCAACGCTCTGCCCTCTTAAAAAAAAAAAACTCCACAAGAGTTTTAAATGAGAACCCATAGATATGGCGAGGGGTTGTGGAGTCAGCCAAAACACCACACAAAGATTAGATCAATAATTTTTGAGAGCAGTAGCCATTTTTCTCGTATGATCATTAGTAATTACCAAAATAAGTCATTACGTCGATTGGTTAAAATATCTTCGTAAAATTACGTAAAATAAACGTCGAATTGACTTAATAATTTATTTGTTCTATATGAATTGGAATATTTTAGAAAAACACAGTTAGTAGGTTTAACTTGATTTATTCGGCAAAATAATCTAGTGCATTGTGCAAAATGTTGACTTAAAAATGTGGCTATAGTTAAGTCCGATTAATGAAGTATATGGACTTCCTATTAGATTATAGTTAGAATCGCTAAGGCACAACTGATAAGGTGGACCGGACATCTTATTAGATACATTCAAATTCTTGGAATGAAGCTGTAAACAGAACGGAATGGAGGTAAGTCGCAGAGAAGGCCAAATTTCACACCGGGGTGTAGAGCTAAAAGACGAAGAAGAAGAGACATTTCATTAGGGAAAGCGGGAAATTTTTTTTCGAAAATGATCCAGTGAGTGTTACAAAGTAATATATCGATGGCAGGGTTGTTAAAGGAACAAATGATCAATAAAATATCTAATTTGTTACTGGTATCAAATGTAAATGTTACACAGCGAATATCAAGTTACATTTGCTACATGGATTTGTTACCTCTTTTTCAATCCAATGGTTGTCGTCAAATTGCCATTCTGAAATTTTTCGGTCTGAATATGTCTTGTGAGGAGGTTATTTCATGTATCTGTCAAACTTAATTGGACGAAATTTTATTAGTTTACTACAATTGTTACATTTATTACCAGTTTGTTACCATTTAGTAACAAATGTAACAAATTCGAAAAAAGTGTTACTTTAACAACCCTGATCAATGGTTATTTGACAAAATACTCTAACCCTAATTTTTAAAATTTTTAAGGAGAGAGAAAAACTATACAGCATTTCAACAAAAAGATATGATAATGTTCGTTTAAAAAGCGAAGAAAAACCATATCTTTTCGTAAAATTTACTAAAATAGTGTTGACAGATAGTGTAGAATATCCCAAATTACTAAATTTCATAAAAAAAACATTTTTTAAAAAAATTAATGTTAGGCCTTTTTGTCAAATAACCATCGATATGTACGTAGGTATGTCATCAGACGACTAAAAAAAATTCGATTTTTTTTTTGTGGTGAAATGCTATCAATCAAATTAAGTTAATTTGAAATTTAACCATGACATAAATGAATATTTACTTAGTTTTAGAAATTGATCATAAATTGGGTTAAACAGATTTGGATAAAAAGTTACAAAACTCCTATAAAGAAGCTAAACCTCATTTTATAATACTATTCGTTCACCATTTTCTTATTTGCCCTTAATAGTCAAAGTACATAATATACCCTTATTTGTCCGTGTCAATCGTCTAGGGTGCTGGATATTCAACATGCTCTTAGAGAAGAAAAAAAAAAAAAAATCAGAAAAAAATCCCTCCGAAATTGTTTCAGAATAATTTAATAATAACGAGATTTTCTGCCGCAAAGCCCTGACAAATTTTCCATAAAAAAAGTTTTGTAGCTTTGTTTCATTTCTCCATCCACATGTTATAAAGGTCGTCTTCCTTTTAATAATTTTGATAAGAAAAAAAAAAAAATAAAGATTCTCAGCATCTCAAAAAAAAAGAAGAAAATCTTTGGAAAATACCTTTTTTTTACACATCTTCATTCGAACATTGAATGTTCTATGTAGGAGGGTGACAGGCAATTTTCAAGTATGTGTACTATCTTATCTTAATTCAATTACAACGTACAACGAATAGAGCCTTGTTAACATCCCCTTGTTGTGATTTTCATTCTATTATCATAAATCCATAATTTTACATCCCCCGCTGATATTTTCCAGATACATATTACATACCAAAGTTTATGGCAACACATTGCACAGGTAAAGTTATTATTATATCGTAATATAATTGGTATGATATCGCGACATTAATTTCAAGCTTAATAAAGCTTATGTATTTACCTAGTGAAATAACAATAAAAGCTGACGATTTAGTGCTTTTTGGGGGGTATACAATAAAATCTGAATTTATTTCAAATCGTCTCTGTTTTATTTACAGAAGAATGGTACACACAAAAAGATATATAAGTTAATTTAAAATAGGATTAAGTAGCTTTAAATCGATTAAGTATAGTCCTATTTTAAGGGAGAGTATATCTATCTGTACGTACATATATGAAAATATATATATTCGATGATTATTTGACAAAAGGCCCTAACCCACATATTTAAAATTTTTCTGGAAAGAGAAAAAACTAAATATTTTTACACAACATGGGAAAAACAATAATTTTTTGTGAAATTTCGTAAAATAGTATTGCCATATAGTACAAAATATCCCAAACTATCAGATTTCATAAAAAAAGCATTTTTGAAAAAATTGATGTTAGGGCCTTTTGTCAAATAACCATCGATATACATACTACTAAAGTATATACTCGTACTTATACCCGCACGTATTATTTTGCTTCTATTTTTTTTTCTGCTGATAGAGTTTTCTCCAATCTAGTTTTCTACTTAATTTAGTAGATTTTGGAGAATTGAAACTGTAATTTGGTGAGTGCCCTTATACTATACCTTAAGTATTAGTTTAAGTATCATTAAATAGAATTGGTTTAATTATGGACTAATGCTATAGCAAATATTACGCAACTAATGTAATACCATATTGTAGATCCATTACAAAAACAAATTTATCATAATTATGAAAAGAAAAGTTAATTATGTCGGCAAGGTCAAATTAAAACAATTCCAGCGGGAAATCTTAGATTTGACCAGAAGCGTGTATATATTTATGTACATAAGTAGGCATAGAATTTTTGATTGATGACTAATTGCTTTATAATACTTTTTCGATTGTTGTACAACAGTAGCGTAGCGTAGTGAATTTTTCTTGCTATATAGAAGGAAAATGATTCTAGGTAGACGTTAATATAAATAGTTTTCTAGAACATTTTTCTTGTCATTTTTTTTTTAAATTTAATTTCCCAACCTTTTTATCGTAATAATAGTAGAGTAACTAAGGGGGTTCTAGCTCAATTTTGTTGACAATTTTCTAATTATTTTTTATAGAGTAGTAGTAGCTAAGATTTTTGGGTTGAACATTTTTTCCTCTTAAATATAGTCTCAAAAGGTGTCGCCAGATTTTTTTCAAGGGGGGTTTGCCCCGTATAAATAATTTAATTGATCTTTTTCTATTAGCCAAAAAAAAGGTGCAGATAAGTAAATAAAACAAATCAGACGAGCTTAGGAAATTTTTTGATTATTTTTGAATTGAGAAAAAAAATTAACTAATTTTTAGGGGAGAACTGGTGAATATTTTGGAAGATTAACTAAAATTAATGCTGTTCTTTTATGAAGGAGGATTCTGCCAGTGTTCTTGAGCATTTATTTTTTTTTGAACTAGTTTTGTACAATATTCCGCTTCTTATTTTATTTTATTCGTGTCCAAAATAATGTTTGTAATTTTTTTTCTCTAAATTTGTCTTCTTAATATTATCAATTTTTAAAATAAGGTTATGTATATATCTATAGGAGTTTAGGTAGAGTTATCTAACCTATGTATGTATGTAGGAGTTCAAATAAAAGTCTTTAATAAGTAAATTAATTAAATTTATTAGAGGAAAAAAAAGAACAATTAAAGATTTCTACTATTTAAAACTAACTTGTAACAAAAGAAACTGCGGAGCAAAAAGAATGTAAAAATCGTACCGTACGTATCAAGTATCTAGGTAGAACTCGTTGTAATAGAAAAATGTAATCTGTCAATACAATCCAACCCAAACAATCGATGCAATAAAACATCGATTATTAGGGTGGATCGCATCGACAAATTATATTCGAAAAATAAAATAAATGAAATATTGAAATAAACTATTTATGAAAAAGCGCACAAATCCCACATGTATACTAGGTTGACTTTTATTCGGCAATTCTCCTTGTAATGAATAGAAAAAAATATTAATATGTACGCTACTACATAATACGATTAATTTTCAAAGAAATAATAATAAAAAAAAAACCCCACAAATCTTTTGTATACAACACCGAAGTTATACCTACACACAAATAAAAAATCATGTACTTTTGAACAGTAAACATATTTTAATATTATCCTGTACCAGAGAGGAAGAAGAATCAAATTGTAAGCACACTTTTAGCAGAGCATAGAATATATTTTATACCGATCCCAAAGGATACGATTTGTTTTTCATATAAATATTTCTTTGTCGACAGATTTTTCTTTACATATGCGGTACTTATATGGAGATTTCCACAGTTTTGTATTTTGAATTTTGTACCTTATGTATAGTATTGTATAATATAGTATAGTATCTAGAGATATACTACATGTAGTTTATTTTGTAGGTATATTGATGTTACAAATTTTTCATGTATTTTATCAATCTTTTTTTTTTTGTTTTTGTTTTAATGAAAAATAAATCATACAACCTTAGGTATATATACCCCCAATAAATATAGATATGGTACATATGTAATATAAGTATTTTCCCAGCATCCAGGGAATTGGTATAGAATGATTTTGTTCTTTTCTGCCATAATACCATGAAACATGATTAATTGTTCTTTGACAGGCGAACAATTTTAAAAATTTCGAAAAGCAGAAATGTTCAAAATTTCACGTGTAGGTAGGTACACGTCATACATCATTCATTTGTTTACTAGATTTTACATTTCAATGGTTATATTACATTTTTGGCATAAAACAAACCTTGAATATTTCTGAATTTTAATAATTGAGAAAATTCATCAATGACAAAAACATTTAGAATATGTTTTCGAATATTGTGAATCCATTGGGTTAATCATTTTTTTTGTGGATTGGAATGCAACTAAGTTACGTCTATATCCAATATTTTTGTATATTAATTCAATAACAATCCTGCAACATTGTCGAAATGTTTTTCAAAATGACCAAAATCATTGGCACACACTGTTCAAAAGGTACGGGGGGCATTTAAAACTAATAAGTTATGGAAGGTTGGACAACTTTTTTAAAGTGATTTAAAAAATTACATTCTGCAAGGGTGTTTTTTTGAGCGTTGCCTATTTTAAAATTAAATTGAAAAATATAGGCGTAGGTTTTTGGGCCAAAATTTTGAGAGAAAATGAAAAAAAAGTGAAGTTTTGTAATTGATGCGATTTTGAAACTTTGTATTTTTATATTATTTGAATTTTCCACCTTTTTTTGGCTAAAAAAATTTTTGAAAAAAGTTAACCCTTTAGGGTCCATGCATTTTGAACGTAAAAGGGTTAACAAAAAAAAAATTAAAATTCAACTAAATTTTTTCAGAGAGACATTCTTTATGTGTTTAGTGCATAAAAATATTTTTAAAGGTTAACCCTTTATAGGCGCCTTTTGAACCTTAAAGGGTTAAAGTTTTCTAAAAATGAAAAATTTACAAAGGGTTAACTTTTTCCAAAAATTTTATTTGGGAAAATTTTTTGGAAATTTAACATAATATAAAATACAAAGTTTCAAAATCACATCTTTAATATAAAGAAAATTTAATATTGGGTCTCTCTTAACCCTTTGCAGTCGGCTTTATAAGTTTTGAAGAAATTCATTTTTTTTTAAATTATATATTTATTTATAAAGAAAAAAGGAAAACCAAAACAAATATTCAAAATGAAAAAATGAACTAAATTAGCTCGCGTCAGGCGAACATATTAAAACAAAACAGAAACGCGACGAATTCGCATCTAATGCTAAGAGTACACGGACTGTTAAAACCGACAGTTGACTGTCGGTCTGACGTCATTTTATCGTCAGAGGCCCGTCACAAAGCCGACAGTCCGTATAATCGGCAAACTGACTGTCGAGAAACGTCAAAAATCAAACTGTCGGCTAGGGGATGACATTTTTGTGACAAAACTGACAGTCCGTGTATTCACCAAATATTTTTCATTTGAGTGACTGTCGCCTATCAACGTTTGACGGCCGTTTGCCAATTTTTTTTCGTGACGTCAGACCAGCAGCCAACTGTCGGTTTTAACAGTCCGTGTACTCTTAACGTAAAGCTTAAAAGGGTTAAAAACAACAATGAAAATATTACGACTTTTTTCTTTAATTTCTTTCATAATATTGGCTTAGGTTTTTTTTCTTTTTTTCAATAGTCTGTACCTTGATTAGACATAAAAACCTGCCACAGCTTATACTCGTACTTAAATTTCTCAGTACGAATAGAAACGGTAATCTCATTAAATATAATGCACTTAAAAAACTATATAATTATTTCTATGTACTCGTACTGCAGTTGTACAGTAAAATATTTCATTTTGCAATATTTATTTTCTTGTTTTGTGTCTTTATTTATTATTTACTTTTAAGAAACAATCTTGTTAATATACATATGTATGTATGTACTGTACATGTACAGAGTAAATTAATTAAATTAAATTTAATGCACTCGTTCCTGCAAAGTTTAGATTTAATATTTGTACACAAAGAGGTTAAAAAGGGGAGTTCAGACTAAAGTATGTATATCTTATAGTTATAAGAATGTAAAGAAAAAATATTTAAGTTGTCTTAAGATGTTTGTATATAATATGTACTTACCTAGATGGAATATCTGTTATTTCACCAAAAACATCTATAAAATTACTATCGCAGTCGTTTTTCCTTTCTAATTCAAACGTTAGAAATGATAACAGGATCTGGAAGGAAAAAAAAACAGAAGATATATAAAAGGATGAAAATTATATTAAGATACTTATGTTTTAGTAAATATTTTTCTTCTGGGAATTTATCTATTTTTAAATATTTTTTTTTTTTGGTTAAAGTAAGATAATATTTTCGTATTATACAATTTTTTGTTGAAAACGTGTTTTTTTTTCCTGAAATTCTGAAATTAGATATTTATAGTCCTAAATATAGGACAAATATTTATTTGGATTGAATATGTTTTGATAATATGTTAAATACATACAGTAAAGGATATCTTATATGTACTGTACATACAATACAATACAATAGTCAATAGAATTTATTTTTTTTAATACGATTTTATCTCAAAAATATATGGATATGGGTTTGGGACTTTGGGTAGTTATACATACTCGTAACATCCATTTATAGATGATATGCAACTGTTTTTCTTCAAAAGTATGTTATTGAGTTTAATCTTCTTGTAAATCCTCCGCAAAAATATCTAAATGTGTATATATATGGAAAGATATAAAGGACATAGACGGTTTTATTGATGTACAAAGTAATTTACAAGATGAAAAAGGTCCTTATTTTTCGGGGAGAGTCCTCGGTATTATTGGTACAAAAAAGAATTTATAGAAAAAGAAACTGGTGAATTGTGTATGTGTATTAGCAAGATCGTGGATTTTTTTTTGACTAAGTATTTTCATATTAAGTGGTTGCCTTTGGAGCAGGAGGTTCCGGATTTTCAAGTCCGACTGGGTTTGAAACAAGACGAAGTTTTTCTCCAGTGTGTTGACTTTAATCTGTGGCCGGGTGGTTGGATTGCACTTAAAAGAAATTGCATTATCTCAGAATGACAGGGCTTAGAGGGTGTCAGGTGAAATGGCGAACATTTGTAAGGTTTCCAGGGAGAAACACCTTAAGTGCTGCATTTTTACACACACACACACACAACAAAGATGCCGTCATATCAATGAGATAAATGTATATTCAGTGGTAACAAAACGACACAATTGCGCTAATTGGTAGATCAAGATAGGTCTCGTCACGAAAAAGAAAAAGAAGAAGAAGAAGATTTTCATATTTTTTTTAAGAGAAAGGCCTCAAAAGTTTTAAAATACGATTTTTTAAATTTATGCTAACTTAGAGAGCATTTGAGGGGGGGGCGTTGAATTTACATATATTTTATCAAAGTGTGGGTAAAAATAATACATAATTCGAAAATATTATCATCACAAGGGTCCCTTTTCATCTATTTATATAATTTATGGTCATTTTTGAATTTGGTTATTCACAGTTGGCAGCACTGTGGTATGACAATTACACCACATCGATACAATACAATACTGGCAAACTCATTTTTATCTACTTTTCAGGAGACAGTAAAAACTAAAGTTGTTTCGAAAAGGGTATTGAGTTAGCGGAGGGTCAAACATAGCAAAAAAACGAAATTTTTTTGTGGTAAGTTATGCAGGGTTGCATAAACATCAATTTTATCGGCAAAATCGGCAAAAATGAGTTAGCCAGTATTGTATATAAGCTATCGATATGCTATAATTGTCATACCACAGTGCTGCCAACTGTGAATAACCATAAATTACCATATTTACCATAAATTACCATATTCACGTTGTTTTTTTGGATAAGGCAGTCGAGGATTTTTATTTTCGTGAAACCAGTAAATTATTTTTAGGACAGTATTTTTTTTTTTTAGAAATTTAGCTATACGGTCGTACCAATGTTAGCTTCTCTCCCTTATACATATTTTTTTTTATATCAATATTTTTCAAGTTTTTCTTGTATATCATCTATTATCATCTATTAGGTCTCATTTGTAAAATTAATTTTAGTTGAATTATTACTCATAAACTATAAAAATTTAGTCGAGTGGCAGTAGTGACGTAAACAATTCTTTTTTAATCAGATAATGTTAATAATTGAATTAAAAAAAAAATAAAACTAAAATTTACCTTTGAACCAGGATCAACTTCTATCGCCCACAAACAATCAAGATTTAGGGAATGAAGCACAGCCATTTCAACAATGTGGTCATCAATATCTGTTCGATTTACAAATCCTTCTGTACCATTATATGCAAATACGCATGCAGTTTCTTCAAAAAATGCTACAACAAAATAATAACATTAAATCAATTCACATATTTTACTAAAAATTACTTCCTACAAGAAGTTGGTCGGGGAAGAAATTCATAAACAGCTTGAAACCCATCATATTCAATATTTTCGTCAGAGTGAAAATGAAGCCACAAATATCGTTCACTGGAATATATCATGGGCGGAAAATCGGTACCACAATATTGCCCTAATAATTTTGAAAACCCATGTTTTCCGTCCCTTATCTAAATAGAAATAAATATGAGGTTGGTATAAAAAGTGTAGTTAGATTTTATTTTATTTATTTATTTTTTTTTCTTTTTTTCTTTTC
Organism: Platyura marginata; assembly: GCA_026745375.1. NCBI lineage: Eukaryota > Metazoa > Arthropoda > Insecta > Diptera > Keroplatidae > Platyura > Platyura marginata. Next base: position 25,945 of record JANSTT010003083.1, read on the forward strand.
CTTTGATTGAATAAAAATATATAAAAATAAAAAGGGCATTTCCATCCAAACCAAATAAAAAAAACGAAAAAAGAAAAAAAGCCAAACCAAAATAAAAATGGCTAAAGAAAATATCCTGCAAAAAAAAAAAAAAAAAAATCTGTTTACTTCTTTGTACACACTTACCTCTAAATAGTCGAATTCACATCCGTCTGACGGTTCTATGTGAAATTTATTACGGAAATCAAGTCGAACAAGGAAACCAGGTGGTGCTGAAAATTAAAAGAAAATATATGTCAAAAGAAAATCATATTCTGGATAGCGTTTATGTAATAACGTGTATATACATATATAAATGTGTGTGTATGTGTATGTGTATGTGTATATAATACAATAATATATATAATAAAAGAACATTCCACCCAGCTTGAGTTAGCTTGGCTCTATGTACAAGAACATAACCATTGCTAAATTGGATCTCTTACTTATGGGAGCATAAAACGGAACCAACCACAATAACATTATTGGGTTTATTCTATCCATTATGTTCGGGCATATCCATTTATAGGTACAAATGAAAACTTTTAAATGGATTTTCCGCAGAACGAAACCATGTTTATTGCGATGCTGTGATTTCTTCGAAGATAAACATTAAAATGTACAGATTATATATATTTTAGACGAAAATGTGAACATGTGGAGGCCATTTGCCCTTGCCCATGGATGAACTTAAATTAGGGTAGATATTATATTGTGGTGAGTAGATAAATGAGAACAGCTTAATAGAATTAAATTTAATTTCGGATAGATTTAAAACGAATATTTTAACATTTTATTTTTTAATTTACGTTTATAATCATAATTTATGTAAAATTTTGAATATTTTTTTGTTTATTTTCTTTTTCCAACAAAATGAAGTTATTCATCATTACAAGTGTATATATAAATATTTCTAATTAGATTAAACAGAAACACATACATACATACACATATGTAGATAATATAATATTATTTGTGAAATGGAGTAATTTATTTTACTAGTTTGGAGTTGCTTTAGCGAAAAACAAGAAACTCTATGTCAGGCGCGTACCTACTATTAGGCAAAACGATGCAAGGCATTCGGGTCCTCGGTATTCAGGAGTCATTAGCTTTAAATTAATATATGTATAAATCTCATGGAACGACCGTATAAATCCTTTTTGACCGTATATGCTTCTAATTGTGTAATACAGTTCTGTTCTATTGGAATCACTTCCTTATCGCTTCTAGGGGCAGTTTCATCTAAGGGTGTTTGGTGACCTGGTGACTTGTCACTTTATTAAAAGTCATTAGAGAGCAAAAGTTCTATAGCAACGCCACTGCATGTCAACAATTTAAACGGTATTTTAATCATTCCGTTGTATGATTTCGATCAGTATAACTTAGTTTGACGCCATGATCTTGTAATGTCCACCATTTTGAATTTTTTAAGAAAACTAGAATTCAATGCTGCGTACAGCAAAAAAATTATGCTACACGGTGCAAAAATATCGTAGATTAAAAAATATTTTCTATTAATGGTCATCTTGGATTGCTCGGCCATTTTTAAAAATTTGTTATTACTTAAAAAATTGATTTAATTTCGATTTACTTTATATAGCAACCACAAAATCTTTAGGAGGCGAGCGATCAAACGAAATGTTTCACCTGGGGTTTCCCCCCTTACCATTTGAACCAAAATTCTCGGGTCGGTGCCTCAATACCTCTCTATCAATTATCTTATGTCTCAAAACTGAAGTTTAACGCTAGTAAAAAAAAAAGCTCGTCACAACAAAAAAAAACCACCCCAACGAGTAAGTAAACATTTGAGATGTTTTCGAAATATCTAAAATAATTTTTTTACTTTACGTCAGTTTTTTCCTTGCTTCCGACTATTGTTGAATCGCTCGAGAATTAAGGCTTAGCCGCTTCATCAAATACATATTCAAAATTAAGTAAAAAATAGTCCAGGTTTTAGTAAAAACTTAACAAGCATTAGACCATGCCACACACTGTTGTCATTGGGCGCTCAAAACAGGTTTTATAGGTAAGACGTACGGGAGGTAGAGATCTACACAGCTGTTGTCGTTTGTAGAGAATTTTGCATCAAAAACCGTCTGTTTGTCGGTGCATCGACACCAATACAACGAAGCAAAAGACTGAACGATAAACAAATTCTCTCACACACGAAAAGCTTCACGTAAATATAATAAAAGAAACAACCGATGCAAAAGGACTAAGTGTGGCATCAGTCGACTGTTGTTGAACTGGTTTGCATCGTGCATCACTTGAGCAATGACAACGCTGTGTTATAGCATGGCCTATTGCATCGTCCTAAACAGTCATTTTTGTTAATTAATTTTTTTTTTGTTTATTTTTTTTTTAAAAATACCCAATTATTTTCGATTTGAAGCCGATCACCATAAATCAAATTATACTACCGATGGTTTCAACGAAATCTGATAAGAACAGCCTCCGGACATTTATTGTATCAATTACTTAGCAAATATGTTTTGCTCTTATTTTACATTGGAAATGCTATGTTTAATCAAATTGAAAAGGCTACGTATAAAGTTACAATTGTATAGATATCTATAGCTAATGTCTAATATCTCTATCTATCTATCTATCTATCTATCTATCTTAGTATCTACAATAGAAGGTTTTATAAACATAAATTTCCATAATGAAAATTATACAGCAAACAAAACTATACTATAAAACAGTTTTATAAGCTCCATTTAAATTTATTTATGACCCAAGGCCAAACAAAATTTTCATCATCATCATCAGCATCGGAGGCTAAATTTTCAATTTATAACATTTGACATGTAGGCGAAAATTTTCCCTTGAATTTGTTTAAGTAACATATTGAAAATGTCGCAAAATTGTTCCTATTTTGATTGAATGTTTATGTAAACATTACGCTCTTATGTATGTATGTACAAATACATGTTTTATATGTATGTATGTATGTATATGTATATAGATACATTTATAAAGATGCTATACTCTTTGTATGTATAACATCTAAATTATCGATTCACAAACATTTAACAAAATAAGTTTATTTCGATCCTAAATGTAACATTAGGCCGGAGCGCTGCTTCTATGGAAAAGTCATTTCTCAACATTGCTATATGTAGTGCGGAAAAGTTGTGAAAAATGAAAAAAATATGGGACTTCATTTTTTGGTACCCTCCTTCGCCACCCCCCCCCCCGTACAGTTGCGATGACATTTTTCAAAATTTCATATTCTGTAATGTGGCGGAGTGTTAAAAGTGATGAGATGAGGAAAAATTACGGGTGTGCGTTATTAATTGGAACCGAGTTAAATGTGGAGTGCAGGGTTGTTAAAGTGACACTTTTTTCGAATTTGTTACATTTGTTACGAAACTGGTAAAAAACTGGTAATAAATGAAACAAATGTAGGAAACTAATACGATTCTGTCAAATTCGGTTTGACAGATACATGAAATTTAATCAGACAAATATTGGGTTGAAAAAAAGGTACCAATTTTACTAACAAATGCATGTAGCAAATGTAACTTGATATTTATCGTGTAACATTTACATTTGTTACCAGTAACAAATTAGGTATTTTATTGATCATTTGTTACTTTAACAACGCTGGTGGAGTGAGATGGTCGATGGGGAGTTTCCATTCAAAGTTAGACGGTGTCAGAACTGTTTTTATGACATTCTAAGAGTCTAAATATAAAATTACATAAAAAAAGAAATATTTTAACGGAACCGGAACTTCTTCAAATAATTCAAAAAGCCGTAATCGTACAGAGGCTGAAGATTGAGGAAATTGTAGCGCACATTTTTTATTTTGGTGGTATTGCCCTAAACCCCTCCCACAAGCAGTAACCAAAGAAAAGATTTCTTACCAAAAAAATATGAATTTTTGAAAACTTCATCGCAAATGCGGGACCAGAAGATGAAGTCCGAAAAAAAAAATGTTTTTCCATATTTTTTTTTTCACTTTTCACAACTTTTCCGCACTATAGCGATGTCGGAAAAAATGTTTTTTTTTTGGCAAAACGTTCCGCCCTAATGTATGTAAGCATATATCTATCGATTATGTGTTGTCTATAGAGTCTACACCGTTTTGTGTGTGGTATTCTCAATAGGCATCGGATCTATTTTGTAAATTTAATCGCAAGGAAAATGAAATTTTAGAGAAAAAATTCACTGGTTTTGAGTTACAATGTATCGAACCGACTACACTACACACTTGTAGTAATACGAAAACGCCCATTCCATTTTCAAGGGTATAGGTACATATACGTATACGTATCATGGTGTATTATCGAATCGACATAATAAATGCTTATATTATATTGTCCGATATCAATATCAATCAATCAAAATATATAAGAAAATACGGAACAGCGTAAATTTTCGATATATAGCGGTTATTGATATTATGAATGGGAAACATATATGGATTTATTTTATTTGTCATGGAAAAGTCTATTAGGTTAATTGATTGTGGAAGGTAATATTTTTTGTATTGACTTGAATTTACGATTTTATGGAAAAGTAAATACACAAGGAAATAAATTATTATTTTTCCTTCTCTTTAAGAGGGTGTCTCAGGGTAATAGAAAAAATATATATTTTATAAACAACACACACTTGTTTTTTTTCACAATCGATCAAATAAATATGTACATATACTTTACGCATACATACATAAATATTTTATCGTGAAATTTCCCAGTAGTAGAGTGCTTAACCACCGCTTACCTCTGAAATATAAGACGGTGAATTCGATTCGATAATCTAATTAATAATTTGTCTTATTTTCATTTTGTGTTCCATCTATAATTCGTTTATAAATCTTATAGTGAGCAACAAGCGCACACTGAACTTGAATTGATGGACTCATGCTATTGAGTACGAATTCCGCTTTGGACAATAATTGTCACACTGTCTTTTCTACCATTAAAAATTCGATTCCATTTGAGTTGTTGTTTGTTTTATCGCTGTTTAATTTGTCGCGTCAGCGGGTAATTTTCACTTTCAACTTTGAATGGATAGTCGCCTCGTATAATTTATACGTTTGCTGTAGATTAATATTTTATCTAGAATTTAAAAAGGAATAACACGTTACGTAATAAATGAAAAATAAACTTGCTATATTCATTTGGGCCCTGTTCTATTTATTTAGTTTATTGCCGATATCATTATCTAAGATTTTTAATGATAATTAAGGGTTCTTTGTGAACACATTATTTTATCTTTACTATCTTCTGCTTAAATAAAATTTACTGTCTCTATCTATGGTGGGAGAAAAATCATGGTTTTTATCGGTTAAATAGAGATCCGCCATTTTTTATTTGTTTTTGTTTTATTGCGATAATTTTACTCAACAACATTAACAGGGCTAATCTGCATTTAGATCGATCTTAACTCTTATTCGATTTTAACAAGCAAAAATAAGAGCGCATATAGGATAATGCCAAATTTTAGTATTCACACTCAATTCTCTTAAAAGCGCTCTTAAATATTTTTCACCACAAAATTTAAAAGAGTGGTAATTATCGATCTGTCAAAATCAATTAGAATTCTCAACAAATAATTGAAGTTGCTTTTCTACTGGTCTTATAGGAAATTTGACCTAGATCGGTGGCAAATATTTTCCAATTAATTTCGAAACTATTTAATACTGCGTGATCGATTGAGTAATCAAAGAATTGCTTCCAATTGACATCCGATATGACTAATGACCAAAAAAAAAAATGTAAATCTGCCAGTTCCTTTAAAAAATATTTAAGTTTTTTGATCGTGAGATTTAAAATTGGGCAATTAACCTTCAGCTCAAATGGAATCGCAGACGTTTCATGATAAGTTTCAATCAGATATTGGACTACCAAACAACAGTAGTTTTTGAAATGAGCAGTCGACTGTTCAATTTCAATTGTCATATTTTCTCAATTTTCCACTTTTCACAAATAACAATTACAATAAAATTTGACATATCTTAACTTAAAACCTACTCAGAGTTAGCTCTTAAGTTAAGTTGATCTTAAATTAAGAGAGTAGTGCCAATTCATCTTAAGTTAAGATTTTAAGAGAGAGAAAGAGAGAGTTAAGAGCGAGCTGTCAATTAGGAACGATTTTAACTGTGCACTGAATATGAATAGGCCTGTAAAATCTCAATATCCGGAGTATAGAAATCAGCAATATTTCCATGAAACTTATTGTTTGCATTATTATTTCGATGCCACATAAATTTTCCTTTCACACCACATAAATCGAGAACAAATTTTTTGTTGATAACACCACTCC
>JANSTT010003094.1:0-32228 GCA_026745375.1 Platyura marginata
AACTTTGAAGTCTTAAATTGTTAATATGAAATAATGTAATGAATGAAATGAAATGAATGTAATGTATGTACTAATAGCTAAAGCTAAATAAATGTTTATCTTATCTTATATCTTATTTACTCAATATGTATTTGTTGTAGAGAAAAAATGGATAAGGCTCAAGTTATAGATAATAAAAAAATGAACCTAGTACTTAGGTGAAAAAATTATATACAGGTAGTCCTCGACTTACGACGGTTCGCACTTACGACCTTTTAATTTAATTTTTTTTTTTTTAATTTTACTTTTTTAATAAATCCGAAAAAAGTAAGTACGTATTGTTTGGTTCTTCAATATTTTAGTTGTAAATGGTGCCTATGTAAACCTGAATTTATTTAAATAAATGAAAATTACTCGTATATTGATAAATATTCCATTGGCCATTAGTAGTAATTTTTGAAGAAAAAAATGAGAATAAAGTGCTCAAAATGGTCATAATAAAGTGCTCAAAAGTTTACATTTTTTTGATTTAATGGTAGCTTTCGAGAAACCGTGGGGGTGTGTTAGAGGCGTCAAGACCATATGTATGATACATCAAATTCTTCGTTAAATAGTCTTCTACAAGTCCTGTAAGCAAGAATTTCTCTAACCTGAAATAATTATTCTAAAAATCCCAAAATGTGATTTTTCCCCATACAATTTACATGGGAAACTTCAGATCTCTATAGGCACCATTTATAATCAAAATTTTGAAAAATCGAAAAATACATATGCATGTACGTACTTATTTTTTTATGGATTTAGAATCTAACCCAGGGATCGAGGATCTAGCATGAAAAAAATGTTGCCATGTATTTTTGAACCGCGCTAATCTACATATTGTATGTGGTTTACACTTCCGATTGTACTTAAGTTGGATTTGATTATTTTTTGTTGTTTTTTTAAATGAAACTCGACTTACGACCTACTTGACTTACGACTAATGTCTAGAAACCTATCTCGGTCGTAAGTCGAGGACTACCGTACCGTTATGGTGCTAAGTACAATCGAATTCATATAATTTTTATGTATTTTTTAAATATTTTTATCTTTTGACATCTCTACGCAGGTAATACATATTATGTAATCGTACATATGTAATTGCTTCTGAGGGGCTGGAGACACCTCCTCGGAGCTAAAAGTAAATCAAAAAGAAGACATATGCAATTATAATCGGGTGAAATGACTATACTTTTTTGATTGTTTTTTTTTTGTTGTTGCTTATATTAGAAAATTAACGAGCAAATTGTTTTAAAATCCGATTTTATTAGGGTATTTCGATGAAATTATTAAATTTCCATTTATAATCGAATATGATTTTTTTTTCTGATTACATAATTAATACACCTAAATGAGCTTTTTTTTAATATTAGAAAAAAAAGAACGGTGGTGGTTTTTGACATAACAAGATATTTAAATACAAAATAACTAAAAATTTGTAAAAAAAAATTAAAAAGAACAGCATGATTTTGAATTCCCATAAGCCTTACATATTGGCACCAATTGAGAGAACATAACTTTTACTAAAAGATTTTTTTTTTCAATTAATACCTACTACATATACCGATATCTTGTCATAGCAGAGATCATGAAACTGTCTAGAGAATGTCACCTACAATTTCAACTATTATAACATTTTCAAATTTTCTCAAATATAGCTCCTCCCGAAATCTCAAATAGTGATATGAAAGATAAACATGCATACGAATCAACTCCGATTAGTTTTGAAGTAGAGGCTAAAGGTATTCCAAAACCAGAAGCTCAATGGCTTCACAATGGTAAACCAATTACGGCCGATACCCGTGTGAGAATAATTGAAGACGGTGATAAGTATAAATTGCTGATAAGTGATGTTAAGCTGTCCGATGAAGGTGAATATTCGGTGGTGATCAAAAATCAATTGGCACAGAAAGTGCAACAAGGAAAATTGAGCGTAACACGTATGTTTAATAGGAATTTGTATTTTAACCAATTTTTTAAACGTTTTTCTTTGTTTTTATAGCTGTTGCCGAATATCGTAAGCCAATTATTAAGAAAGCCCTTCAGGACACTAAAATACAAAAAGACAAGCAATTGTCGTTCGATATTATTCTTACTGGTGATCCATTACCAGATATTAAATGGTTTAAAGATGGCCAGCAACTGTTTGATGGCGACGGTGTTCAGGATGTTCAATTAAAAAAAGAAGTTAAAGAGCTCGAGCATGAACTGAAGGAAATTCGATACTTTTTGTATTTCCCCGCTTGTCGTCATTGCGATACCGGAGATTATTCATTCAAAGCAACCAATAAGTATGGTTCTATTGAGTCTAGTGCCCGTTTAGATATTTTGGTGAAACCGGAAGTTTACGGATTTACGGATAAAACATCTGTTCCAAATAAAACTATTACATTTGAGGTAACTATTAATGCTAATCCTAAGCCGAAGGTTACATGGACAAAGGGTAACAAGAATTTGTGCAACAGTGACAATTGTGAAGTCATTGCCGATGTAGAGAAAGAAAAGTATACGTAAGTCAAAATATCTTCGTCTTTTTTGTTTGTTTTAATTATCCTATTTTTGGTATGTGTATAAATTAAATTTTTCTATATCCAGACTTATTGTATCAAATCTTGGGCTTGATGATGATGGTATATATACAATAACTGCTTCAAATAGCGTAGGCGAAACTATAGCTGAAGCAAGAATTTGTTGTGAAAGTAAAATTATTGTTTATTTATAGTTTACTGTTCAGATTTATATAAACATTTTATTGTTATAGCCGAGAAACCACATTTCTTAAAAATGCCACAAGATGTTACGCTACATGACTATGTAGACTTTGAAGCTAAAGTACGTGCTGAAGGTATCCCACGTCCAACACTTCATTGGATCAAAGATGGCAAACAAATTAAACTTGGCGAAAATGGTTTTAAAGCCATTTTTGCAAATCCATCTGATAATGAAGCTACAAGTGATTTTGCAATTGAACATTTCAGCACAAACCATGCGGGAGATGTAAGTAATACACCGACATGTTATGAAATCTTGTTTTAATAATTTAAATTAATTTTCTTTAAATAAAATTGTTTATAGTATGCTGCCGTTGCTACAAACATAGCTGGTGCAACTGAAGCTAAATTCCGACTAACACTACTCCAAACTCCACCATCATTCATAAAGAAATTGGACAAGATGATTGAAGTTTGTCAAGGTGATAAATTGGAACTTAAATGCATTGTTGAGGGTAGTCCACTTCCAACAGTTCTATGGGTGAAGGATGGCAAGGAAGTAGTGCCAGATGAACAGTATGTTGAATTTTATTCGATTATTTTACGAATATTAAAATAATTATTTTCAAGTGTACGTATTGAGGTTACACCGGATGGAGTGGTCAAACTTGAAATCGACCATTGTAAACCATCGGATTGTGGTGCATATAAATTAATTATATCTAATCCGAATGGTGAAAGCGTTTCTCTATGTGCGGTAGCCGTTCAGCGTAAGGACAATTAACTAAAAAACGAAAATTTAATGGTAATGATATTTTCAACTTTCTATCTAGCCGAACCTATGAAGCCAGCTTTTGTAAAAGCAATCGACGATGGAATTATTACTGTCGGACAACCACTTGCCTTAGAGGCACTAGTTGTTGGTTTCCCGTCACCTGAAATCAAATGGTACAAAGACGGTGTTCAACTTAGACCATCAAAGGCATTCAATTTCGTTAATCAACCGTGCGGTCTCATTGGACTTAAGTAAAACAACATTTCAGTTAATTTTTACTTGTTTTTACTAATTGACTTATTCTTTAGCATTGAATCTGCACGTCTTGAGGATGCTGGTACATATTCGGTTACAATAGCAAACAGATTAGGTGAAATTACCGGCACGTCTATGATTGAGGTACAACCGAAAGAGAGGAAACCAGCCTTTGTTGCCGATTTACAAGATACACAAGTTGTAGAAGGATTCCCTGTCAAAATGGATATCAAATTAATTGGCCATCCTCCTCCGAAACTAAAATGGTTACATAATGGCGAAGAAATAAAACCGGGAGGTGATCATGCCAAAATTGTTGAAAATCCTGACGGAACTGCAAGTCTAATTATTGACAAAGCACTACCGAAGGATTGCGGTGAATATCAAGTAATAGCGACAAATGATGTTGGTGCCATAACGTCTAAGGCAAACTTATCTGTTGCTCCGAAAACGGACGAAAGTCATCCCGAATTGGCTCCCAAATTTATTAGTTCTTTGCGTGATGGTAATGCGGATGAAGGTAAAGAACTTTCGCTGTCAGCACCGTTCATTGCAAATCCAATTCCGGAAATATATTGGACGAAAGATGAAGAACCAATTAAGCCAAATGAACGTATTATGGTTACATGTGATGGTCAAAATGTTGGACTAGTTATAAATCCGGCCGAAATTACTGATTCGGGAACATACGCTTGCCTATTGGCAAATCCACTTGGTGAAGATACATCTACGTGTCATGCAAATATTCGAAAAATATTCCAAAAACCAAGTTTCACATTAAAATTAACCGATCAACCAGCTGTAATTGGGTTAGATGTAAAATTACCGGTTCGAGTATTAGGTGTGCCATATCCAGAATTAACCTGGTTGTTTAATAATAATCCAATAAAAAATAATGAGAAATATAGCATTAAACATGATGGTGATAATAGTGTTTTGCATATAACCAGCTGTTCTCCGGAAGACGTTGGAACCTACAAATGTATTGCTCGCAACAAGGAAGGAGAAGATAGTACTGTTGGCCACATTGATATTGTCGATAAAATGTTAGCTTTCTTTTTGTATATAAAAATGTTGAATTTGTTTAAAATTTTAATTTTACTATTAGTGATAAATCTGTAAGAGCGGAGCCTCCATCGTTCCTCAAGAAAATTGGTGATACTGAAGTATATGAAGGCATGAAAGCAAAATTCACCGCTTGTGCAATTGGACATCCACAACCAGATGTAGAATGGTTTAGAAATGGTGACCGAATATACTCTAGTGAACGTGAAAAAATTGAGGTGGAACCTAACGGTTAGAATTTCATATTTTCGATAAAAATAATAGCAGTTTAAAGACAGAACAAACTTTCAGGTCTAATTAAACTAACTATTACCGATGTTACATTGGCAGACGTTGGCAAATACTCGTGCAGAGTTTCTAATCTACATGGTGACGATATATGTCATGCTGAACTCTTCTATGAAAGTAAGATCAAAATTATAAGATTTTTTTGACCTATGCTTAAACGGGATTTTTGTTTTTTTTTAAGGTTTTGAACCGAGAAGCAAAAAACCACTAGGTGATCAATATATGGAATTCGACAAGCATAGACGAACAGGAGCTCCAACTCCGCTATCTGATCGTCCTACAATTTCTAGAATGACAGATCGAAGAGTCACACTTAATTGGAGACCATCTGTTCCCACCGGACCACGTTATCCAATTACTTATCAAGTAATTTGTTGTCGAAATTAAATTTCGCCCAGTTTATAGTAAAAGAAAAAAATAACATTTTAGGTGGAAATGCTTACATTACCCGAAGGCGATTGGAAAACTGTTCGAACTGGAGTCAGGAGTTGTGCATGCGAAATCAGGAATTTAATTCCGTTCAAAGACTACAGATATAGAATCAGAGTGGAAAATAAATTTGGCATTAGTGATCCTAGTCCATATGTACAAACATATCGACATAAATTAGAACCAACACTACCAAAAGTCTATCCATATTTGGACCCAAGCATTGATTTTAGACCGGAAACATCACCATACTTCCCCAAAGATTTTGATTTAGAAAAACCTCCGCACGATGGTTTCTCACAAGCACCACAGTATGTTCTATATTTACTTTATCACAAATATTCCGATTGACTCTTTCCTTTGCTTAGATTCCTTCGTCGTGAACAAGACGTTTCGTATGGTACTAGAAATCATAACACCGATCTTATGTGGTTTGTTTATGGTTATCCGAAACCAATCATGCAATATTATTTCAATAATAAATTAATTGAGTCTGGTGGACGTTTTGCATACAGTTACACCCGAAATGGTCAAGCCACACTGTTTGTTAATAAGTAAGTACATATTGTAGTGTTTTTTGTTTTTTTTTTATTTAGTCGAACACTATTTTTCTGAGGAATATTCTGGATATATACATAGAAGTCAATAATAAAAAAAAAATCGAGATATTTTTCATTCGGATTCTTAATATCCTCAAAATGTATGCTTTATCAGCATTTTAGAATGTAGGTTTTCACCAATTTTGTTATTTTCAAATTTAGATAGAAGGAAATGAGCAAAACATCTAGGGCTTTCTTGGTAATATTAAAAAAGAATGCAATCAATTATCTCGAAATCGAAATCACTTTTTGCTTTTCGTTTAACATTTTTGAATATCAGATCTCCAAGGATCAGTATAAGTCATCTTGGATTTCACTAAACAAAACTCTTTTTCCTCTGAGCGTAGCATCAAACGGTAATTATATCTTTGGTACGGGATTTATAAAGCCCCTTAATATTGCACAACGAAAAAAAAAAAATTACCACCATTTCCATGAAATTTTTAACCGAAATACACATGTTCCTCAATCTACAGGCAGGATCGAATACATTCGCATTTATCCGAGCAAAGGGCTCTTCAAATGTAAAATTGATGCGAGTATTATTATGCTGCTTCACGAATCATGAAATACTTAAGCAGATCGCAAACAAACGTTGAGTGTTACACTTTATGCAAAATGCACATTTATCTAGTCTAGATGGAGACGTTTGTTTTTAAGACTCGTCATCTCAAATCTATACGTATTGGGCCTGAAGTTTATAAACCTTGTAAACTTTCGATTAACTTTCTTTATTTTATTAATATATGTTATGTAAGAAGAGTCCAAATCTGTGATGCAATATTCAAGAACATTTATAACAAGAATTTTATAGAGAATTGTATCAACGTGACTGTCATCGCAATATATTTGGAATAGAGAAAATAAAAAAATTACTATACTTTTTACTGGTTTTTTTTGTTGTTGTTGGTATTCTAGAGCATATTACAAACATCAAGCGCATTTTAAATACACAATGGACAGAAAAAAGAATTCGTTTTGATATGAATTCAATAAAAAATATTTTTTCTGTCAAAAAAAAATATCTACACATTTTGAAATTAATAAATTGTACGTGTTTTTTTATAACTAGAAAAATCTTTCACATTTTCAAAGTTACCAAATCTGAATCTTATACGATATGAGTTTGGTTTTTATAATTTTTTTATAAATAATGATCACTCAATTTCATTTGATTATATTTTTACTATGTAGCAATATTTTGTATGTCCCTCTAACATTATCTCTATATTTATATTTACATTAACAAATCGATTTATTTGACAAAAAAATCACCTTGAGTAAAAGTTTAAATGAAGGTGATCTATGTACATACGAGTACATACAAAGAACTTGCATGTTTATGTTTATTTTTATTTTCCCGAGAGAGAGACTGTTTTTGTTTACAATTATTAACGAACAAAATCTGTCCGAGAAAGTTTCTAAAAAAATTTTCATTTCTGACATTGAGTTTAGTTTATTAAGTGAACAACTTTCCACAAGATATTATGAGCTGGCGTTATCCATATTATTCATCTTTAGACGATGTAGAATATCGAATTCTTGTAAAAAGTCATATAATACCAATAGAAAGACGTAGACAAAGTATTTTACATAATATGCGATGGAGACATCGGTAAGTGTCTTATATTAAATAATACGAATGATGATGATGATGATACGAATTTTCATACAAAACCGTAGTTTCTGGGCTTGAAACATGAAAAACAGCAATTAAACTACGGTTTTGTATGAAAATTCGTATCATCTACATTTGGGCGTACAGTAAAAATGAGTAAAAATGATAAATTGCCTAAAATGATGTTGATGCGTCTAAAGCACATTTATCTATTGCTCCAAAAACGGACGAAAATCATCCAGAACAATCTCTAAAAATTTATTTATTTATTCACATAACAAACAAAAAACTATCAATTTCAGAATGCTAGAACGTGATGTTGGCATCTATGAAGCGGTTGCAGTCAATGAATATGGCGAGGCACGTCAAAAAGTTCGTTTAGAAATGGCCGAATATCCTCGATTCATTAAATATCCAAAAGAAACATATATAATGGTCAGACGCAATGGTAGACTTGAAGTTCGAATCACAGGTGTTCCTTTCCCTGATGTCAAATGGTACAAGGATTGGCAACCGGTAGCAGAAACATCTAGAATAAAGGTATTAAGGAATAAAACATTGTTATCGCATACAAAATTAATTTTTGTTTTGTTTTTGTTCAGTCATGCAATTATGATCCGGACATATTTGTTCTATCAATTAACGATGCTCTGCCCAAAGATGAAGGACTCTATTCGGTTAGTGCACGCAATGTTGCCGGATCAATTAGTACATCGGCAATGGTTCATATTGAAGACAATGAGGATCAGTACATTTATAATACGTATGCCAGAAATCCATATGTTAGATCCAAACAGAAGCCATACGATGATCTGTATGATATTGGTGATGAATTGGGCCGTGGTACACAAGGCGTCACATATCATGCTGTTGAACGTTCAAGTGGCAAAAACTATGCGGCCAAAATAATGTACGGCAAATCGGAAATTAGACCGTTTATGTTAAACGAAATGGAAATAATGAATCATTTGAATCATCGAAAGCTTATCCGACTTCATGATGCCTATGATACCGATAGATCGATGACTTTAGTTACAGAAATTGCCGCTGGTGGTGAACTGGTCAAAGATAATCTTCTTAGACGTGATTACTTTACTGAACGTGAAATTGCCATTTATATTCAGCAAGTTTTGTTTGGCTTGGATCATATGCATGAATATGGAATCGGCCATATGGGCCTAACGCTAAAAGATCTTTTAATTGGTCATGTTGGCAGTGATGATCTTAAGATTTGTGATTTTGGTCTGGCCCGTCGTATACATCAAAATAATTTGACAACATTGGATTATGGTATGCCGGAATTTGTTGCGCCCGAAGTTGTAAATCGTGAAGGTGTCGGTTTCTGGCAAGATATGTGGTCTGTCGGTATTATTACGTATATTCTTCTTGGCGGATCAAGTCCGTTCAGGGGTATTAACGACAGAGACACGCTAAAGAGAATTCAAGAGGGAAAATGGAATTATTCGGACGTCATTTGGACGCATATTTCAGATGATGCCAAAGACTTTATTTCAAGGCTTCTCGTGTATACGGCATCATCACGAATGGATGTAAAAACAGCCCTACGACATCGCTGGTTCAACATTATCGACACAAGCCAGGAAGATGCATATCAAATTACGACTGATAGACTAAGAAGATATCATTATTCATTACGGTAAATATATTTTAAAGTGTAACAGGTATTTTATCGGGTTAATTGAAATGAAAATTTGCTATATTGTTTTAGTGATTGGTACCTGAACGCATCATGTAGACATTATTACAGACGAAGACCATTAGAGGGTGCCTTTACGCATCCATCGAAAATGGTTTATCCACCCGGTGAGAGTTATACACCGGAACCAACTCCGGAGCCTTCAAGGGAACCGAGAAAAATTGGAAACTGGGAAGACAAAATCAATAGATTCCATCATCCAGATTATAATCTGGGACGCTTCTCATCAGAAAGCCAGTAAGTTCAAACCAATGACACACTAAATTTGTATTGGACTACAAAAATGGTTGTTATTGACATTATGACGTCAAATTTCTTATAAGAAAACTTATAAATAAAATAGTTTTAGTTTATACATGCTTGACTTCAATCACGCTTGATACTTAAATTTTTCGCCAAAGATCTGACGGCCACATGTAGGTAGTACATACATTATATGAAAAACAAAGATCCGTCGCTTGGTTTGGTTTGAAGTTTTGAAACTTTCAAATTCAACTTTATTAGATTTATGAACAAAATTTGTGTAGTTAAACGAATTATGGATTATTATGTGAATATCTTAGAAAATAAAAAAAAAACCCCATTTGTCTTAAAAACAAATATGCAGACAAAGTTATAGGATATCAAATGGCAGCGCAGCCAATACGCTTGAGTGAATTTGCCATTATCGTCTTCCTTTTTGCTTTAAACTCTACTTCGAAATTCAATTACAATTGAACTTTCAAACTTTCTTCAATTTATTCTATTTCAATATATATCGCTGCAAAGATGCTTGGCGTAGAACATTTTTACAAATATGTATATAATGTGACTGATCATTATTTACCATTAGATCGAAAGGAGTGGCCAAATACGAAGGATCCATTATCCAGGTCTCGATAGAAGAAATGAATGGCGCACAAGTGGAGGATCCTTCTGCAACAAAAAATGCATGGTAACTAAGAAATCGCCAGTCTTTCTAGAGATAGACATAAATCAACTTCGTAATGTCTTAATGATAGTTTTCGAAAATTAGAGTAATGATCTCAGACTAAAACGGTGGCAATTCTGTAAGCTTTAACAAACGGCCATCATCTTAAAACCATATAAAATGGGAAGAACAACCTGATTCACCACAGGGTGATAATAAAAAATAACTAAAAATTTAATTTTAACGCCAAAACCATTTCCGCTTAGTAGCTAATTTGCAATATAATTCTTTTAGCTATCAGTATGGACCTGATACATATCTACTGCAACTTCGTGATACCGATTTTCCAGTGCGTTTGCGCGAATACCTCAAGGTTGCCAATAGACGATCACCAGCCTTTGCACTTAACGAAAATGGCGTAGATTGGAGCGTATGTACAATTTCTATATTTAATTATAAAGGCAATTTATTAAATTCGAATTGTAGTTACCGATTATAAGAGAACGACGACGCTTTACGGATGTAATGGATGAGGAAATTGATGACGAACGTAAACTGAGAATCAGCCAATATGGCGTCAATGATAGTTATACCATAAGACGTTTACGTACAGAATTGGGAACACGTCTTGAGTCGTACAATGAAGCTGAAGCATTAATCGAACATCAGCGCGAAGGATATCCACCATTCTTTAGAGAAAAGCCGCAAACTCTTGCCATCACCGAAGGTGAACCGGCTCAGTTGCAATGTTTCGCTGTTGGAGATCCAACACCATCGGTACAATGGTTTAAAAACGACATGGTATTGATTGAGAATCGTAGAATAAAAATCTTGACCGACGAAGATGGTCGTTCAATTGTTCGATTTGAACCAGCTACACACTTTGATGTGGGCATCTATAAGGCAGTTGCCAGAAATAAAGTTGGTCAAACGGCAGCTCGGGCACGTGTTGTTTATGCTGGTTTACCAAATGCTCCCGATTCTCCTGAAGCATCGAAAGTAAGTGACAGTGAAGTTTTGCTTAGATGGAAGCAACCTCGTGACGATGGCCATAGTGCTGTTCTTTGTTATGCACTGCAGTGTAAAAAGGCCAGCGAAGATGCTTGGACAGATATTGCTGACAATATTGATCATGAATTCTATTTAGTGCGTGGTCTGGAAGAGAAAACCAATTATCAATTCAGATTAGCTTCGAGAAATCGTATCGGCTGGAGTGATATGGGAATTCCAAGACCAGTGACCACCGCTGTAGCGGGTACTTCCAAAATTCAGATCACCAAAGCAATGATGCATCTACAGCAAATAACGGATTCAGGCGAGGTGATTAGTCTTGATGAGCACGATCATTATATAGATTATCATTTGGAAAAGGTGGCAGTAGATTGGTCGCGAGAAACAAAACTTCAGGAAAAATACAGCTTCATATCGGAAATTTATCGCGGTAAATTCTCCATAGTTGTCAAAGCTGTTGAAAAATCCACCGATAAAGTTGTGGTGGCTAAGGTGTTCGATTTAAATGAGAAGACCGATGGCGACATACAACGAGAATTTGAGACATTCAGAACGCTCCGTCAAGAGCGTATACCCGGATTATTGGCTGCTTTTAAACCACCAAATTTGCCAGTTGCCATTTTAGTACAAGAGAAACTCCAAGGAGCTGATATCTTAACCTATTTGAGTAGTAGACACGAATACAATGAACAACATGTTTGTGCGGCAATAACACAAACATTGGACGCACTTCAGTATCTTCATTGGAGGGGCTATTGTCATTTGAATATTCAACCAGACAACATTGTCATGTCATCCGTTCGATCAGTTCAAATAAAATTGGTAGATTATGGGGCCGCCGAGAAAGTTTCGAAAATTGGTACCAAAGTTTTTACCAAAGGTTGGCTTGATTCAACCGCACCTGAACTACTAAACGATGAACCAGCTCATCCACAAACCGATATTTGGTCAATTGGTGTTTTAACCTATATCCTATTGTCAGGTGTAAGTCCGTTCCGTGGTGCTGATGATTTAGAGACCAAACAAAATATTTCGTATGTTCGATATCGCTTTGAGAATCTCTACAGAGAAATTACACCAGAAGCGACTAGATTTATTATGTATATCTTCAAACGATCACCAAAGTATTATTTTTACCACACCGCCTATGTAAGGATTGATCATTGATGATTTTTATTTTTCAGTAAACGACCTTATAGTGAAGAATGTCACGATCATAGATGGCTCGTGTCTTCCGATTATATGATTAAGAAACGTGAACGAGCAGTATTTTTAGGGAACCGGCTAAAGGTAAGTAAATTTACATAATACATTCTTTATGTGGTAGCTTAGGTTACGGATATATTCATCGGTCCCAATCAAAAAAAAAAATTTTACAGCAATTCTCCGAAGATTATCACTCCACAAAATCAATTGAAGCTACAATATCCGACAGCATTGCTAGTTCCTTAATAAATGGTCCATCGGCAAGACAATTGCTACGAACAAATAGCATCCAAGAAGAACTACTTACCTCTTCTTAATAAATGTAAATTTTTTTTTTCCAAAAATAAATTAACGAAAAATAAAAACTTCGCCAACACACACTCTCTCTGTACATTTATAAAATTTACTTTTAATGAAATAATTATTCAAAAAATTAAGTGCTGCATTATTATGTCTACATTTAATATAAAAAAAAAAAAAAAAACAAAATGAAGTTACTTTTACTATTATGATTTAGAATTTACATATGTTGCTTTTTTTATTTCGAAAAGGCTAAATTTTGGCTATATATAAAATATAATTGTGATAAAAAACTTCAACGATTCATATGAAATTTCGGGACATTATTATTATTGTACATAATACTCTTAAAATCGCTATACAATACATTATATACTTTGTATGTGCTGAACCAAAAATTTAAAAATTTTCGTTACTAATTTTTTTTTTGTTTTATTTTCTTTCAATATTTTTGTTAAATTTATCTATTTTTTGTTGTAATATATTTGAACTAATAAATAATAAAGATAATTTTGTTTAAAATATTGCTGTTTTACTTCTCGCCCAAAGTCATTCCGAACTTCGAATACATTTTGGTCAGTTTTTCGATATTCGCTTACAAATTCTCAAAAAACCACATGACAAAACGTTACTACTTTGCCACTTATAAACTTCTTATCGAATTTAATATTTTTTTGTGATTTTTCAAATTTTGTCGCCAAATAACGTCCCACAAAAATGGCGAACAAAAAAATTAAATAATCCCTACAAACATACCAAATGGGAACAGGAGTTCATAAATGCTAGAAGGTAACTCAATGTAAAGATGGCGCTGCTTGTGCCGTTTTGAATATCGATTTTTTGAAATTTTTATAGATCTTTTTCTGTGGAGCAAATTAATAAAAGAATTAGATTTTTTTTACAATTTGGTGACATTAATTTTATATATAAAATGTATTATAAAATAAATGGAATGCAAACATTATTATTTTTTGTTATTGTCGATGCTTCGATGTAATTTTTGGCAGTATGATTAAAGTACTTTTTTAATGGGAATAGATTCTGTATCTTTTTTCGATTTGTATGTACCTACATATGTAGAATTATACAGAAACTATAAAAAATGAAATATGTATATAAGTATAGTCTGGTAAAAAGCCCAAAAATAAGTTCGATCTTTTCGGTAATCAAGAAATTCAGTCTACAAGGATTGGTAAACGATTAATGTTGGACGTTATTAAGTTTTATGTATGCTTTAATATAGTCTCAGAGCTCCAGTTCAATCTCCAATTTTAAATAAATCTTATATTTACATGTTTTTTTTAAGGGAGGTTTTACATACCTGCTTATTCTCATATAGTCTATCTATCTATTTATAGATATCTTTTTTAAATTATGTTTTTACTGTATAATTCTACTTCCTATTTGTCTTTAATGTGTTTATATTCGGAACCAGAAATATAATGCCAAAACGCGCAAAAAAAAACGACCCTGACACTATTGAGTGATTAAATGAGTACGTTTAATTATTATACATACCAAGAAATTGCGGACTATGTTCACTACTCAGAAATTTACTTCGCCATATTTTTGGTACAATTTGGAAATTACGAAACGTACATACACGCGTATACGACATGGCAAACGTCAATTATACCATTTTTTTGTTGCACGTGTGATAAATAATTTATTTTGCTTGTTGATTTTAAAAATATTAATATAAATTAATGATGAAATGTATTTACTAAAACAAAATGTTACTATTTTGCCCAACATGTGGTAATTTGTTGTTGGTCGAAGAGAGTGCAAATTGTTTACGATTCTCATGCAATACCTGCCCATATATTTGCAATATAACTAGGAAAATATCATCACGAATTTATCCAAAACTTAAGGTATTTTTATAATTTAGTGTTATTATTTCAATGGAAATAGGATTCTTAACGAAGAATAAGTTTACTTAATACTTGGATTCTTCTTATTCTGAATCATTGTCTAATCTGACGCAATGTATATTTGTAACTAAATTCTTTTGTAAAAACCACAAGTAGGTATTTAAAATTGAAAATTGACTTACATGTCTCAGGAAAACACATTATAACATTGTCTATGCGCAACACAATTAGATGCTGATATCACTCTAACTGTAGATTTAACAGTAATTCGTAAAAAAAATCGCGATTACGGGTAAAAAAAATTCCTGCGTTAAGTATAATACCTAAAAGATGATTTTTTTTCTTCAATATTCTCTCTCAAAAATGATCAATATAACTAAATAAATAATTTTATTGTTTTACAGGAAGTAGATCATGTAATGGGCGGTGCAGCGGCTTGGGAAAACGTTGATTCTACAGATGCTGTTTGTCCTTCATGTTCACATGGACGCGCTTATTTTATGCAAATGCAAATACGTTCGGCCGACGAACCGATGACAACATTCTATAAATGTTGCAACAATAAGTGCGGACACAATTGGCGCGATTAAAATTAAATTTTTCAAATTTATGTGCACAGCCGATCCAAAAGATCCAAAAACAAACAATTCCCAATTCTCATAAGCTAAATGGCGAAAATTTTTTACATGATAAAAAAACAATTTTTACTAAATAAAATGGAGTTCCACGCAAGTATTGCGCTAAACAATAATGTTCCATTAAAAAAACGTATTCTAAACGGATTAAAAGATTCCGAAAAGTACTTAATAATGAAATGTGACGATTCGAATGCTGTTCGCGAAGCCGAAAAACAACTATCGCTCGGTAATGTTATTGCACTGCCTACTGATACCGTGTACGGATTAGCATGCAATGCAAACGATCAGCAAGCGGTGAAAAAACTTTACGATGTTAAAGGACGTATCGATAATAAACCGGTAGCGATATGTGTGGGCAATATCAAAGACATCAAATATTATGGTGAAGCGGCTCATTTACCAAATGAATTGCTTCGATTACTTTTACCTGGTGCCGTTACTTTAGTATTAAATAAATCAAAAAATTTAGATAACAAATATCTGAATCCGGGTATATCGAAAATTGGCATACGCATACCAGATTTTGATTTTATACGTGAAGTGTCCGGTGCATTTGAGTATCCAATTGCATTGACCAGCGCAAATCGTAGCAGTGAACAAAGCACATTGGTTATTGATGAGTTTAAATTATTGTGGGGACAATTGGGTGCAGTGTTCGATGGTGGTCGACTTGGTATGACTGATGAACAACGGGCTGCCTCGACGGTAATTGATTTGTCAAAACCTGGTTTTTATACTATTATAAGAAATGGTGTTGCCATTAAACAGACTATTAAGACATTACAAATGTATGGTTTGATTGCAGATTCTTAGAGAAAATTGTTGAAAATGTAAGAAGAAAAAATTAATAAAATTATTTGATAACAAATTTGAAATTTTGATAGAATTAGAAATACTGAATAGAACATAAGAATAATTTACTGATAAAAAGGCATCACAAATTTATTTGAAGCGATAAAGTGGTAATAATATGCTACATATATGTTAAATGTGTGTATTACATTGAATTGTTCTAAAAAAAAATCAGATTTCAAAAATAATTTATCTGTGGAGCATAATTTGCATAAAAGCCATTGGTTAAACCTATGACCATTGGTCGTTTCATTCACGTTTTCTTAAAGACAAAACTAAAATCTTCACAAATTTTTACCAACCATATCGCCCCCTTTTTTACTGACGGAATTTCTTAGTCAACAGGCATTTTTTCTCCAGACATAATGGCTTTTATATCTTCAGCATCGAGAGTCTCATATTTAAGTAATGCTTCTGCTAATGCCTTGTGCTCTTTGGCATGAGCTTTAAGAATTGCTTTTGCCCGTTCATAGCTTTCATTTAAAATTCGTTTAATCTCTGCATCAACCTTAAAATGGAAATATTTAAACAACAATTTTAACAACATTAATTAATTGATTACCAATTCAATTGCATTAGTGCCAAGTGTTTCACTGGCCATTAATCCTTTTGGACCTTCTATCGTTCTTAAGCCTACTTTTTCAGACATACCCCAATCCTTGACCATATGCTGTGCGATTGATGTCGCTTGTTTTAAATCACTGCTGGCGCCTACAAATTTTTAATTAAATTAAAACAAAAAAATATTCCAAAATATCGGACTAGATACGTACCGGAAGTAATTTTATCGGGACCAAAAATCAGTTCTTCAGCCGCTCGTCCACCCATCATTGTGTCCATCATTGCTAGCAATTGTTGTTTTGTCACATGATATCGCTCTTTTTCCGGTATATAGGCAGTGTGTCCTAACGACGGACCCCGCGGCATTATCGTAACCTTATGCAATGGATGTGACTCTTTGGTGTAGTAAGCCACAATTGCATGACCGCCCTCGTGATATGCGGTAATTTTGTTTGCCTCCTCATCGGGTAAGCGAGATTTTCGTTCGGGTCCCATTAGAACTTTATCCCTAGCACTTTCTAAATATTTCATTGAAACAACTTCGGCACCATCAATAGCCGCACGCAATGCAGCTTGATTGACCATATTTTCTAAGTCGGCTCCGGTGAAGCCAGTTGTGCCGCGTGCCAACAATGGTATGTCAATATCTTTATGCAAAATTTTTGTTAAATAAAGTGTTAGAATTTCCTGGCGTCCAATATAATCGGGCGTCGGAACGTTAACTTCTACATCAAAACGACCAGGTCGCAGTAAGGCTGCGTCCAAATCATCTCGACGATTTGTTGCTCCCAATACAATTACTCCCTCGTTTTGATGAAATCCATCCATTTCGGATAGTAATTGATTGATGGTTTGATTTGCATACGGATGAAGAACCGAATTCGTTCGCTTGGCGCCAACGGAATCGATTTCATCAATAAATATTACACATGGTGCTCGATCTTTGGCTGCCTTAAATAAATCTCGAACACGTCGGGCTCCCTGACCAACTAATACCTCATCAAATTCTGGACCGGCTGCATGAAAAAATGGAACACCTGCTTCGCCGGCTACAGCTCTTGCCAATAGAGTTTTTCCTGTGCCCGGTGGCCCAACAAGAAGAACACCCTTTGGCAGTTTACCGCCAAGATTTGAGAATTTTTCTGGTTTCTTTAGGAACTCAACAACTTCCTTTAATTCTTGTTTTGCCTCATCACACCCTTTGACATCGTTAAATGTAATATTGATCTCTTCTGGATCAACTTCAACCTGTGGTCCCAATTGAATTCTTTGTATGTAATTTAAAAAAAAAACTATTAGTTAAATGCGTGCGGATATTTTTAACGGCATTGTTACTTATGTTACCTAAAAACTGATCCGTTTGTAGATGAAAATAAACTTAACAAAATTCCAAGAAATACAACAATAATGAGAAGTTGCTGGAATACCTAAAATATGTGGTCATTTTATAAAGACAAACTTAGGGTGGATTTAAAACTACCTTTAAATATTTCATAGCTCGTCCACCTTTTTGTTGTCCATCAGTAGTATTTCCAGCTAAGTAACCCTCGGCAAAAGCAACCTTAATACGTTGTTTCTAGAAAGAAAAAAAAATTGTTGATGGATTACCAATTATATCACACAAATAAGCAAATTTACATGTTCATCTTTTAATACAGTTTCATCAGCTTGTTGTAGAAGCTTATTTAAACCCTCATTGTGCTTATGTATAGTGCCAGATGTTTCTAAAAATATATCAGCTCTGTTGCTACTGCTTCCCGGAGCTACATTTAAAATAATGAAATTTTTCTCCAATAATGAAGATGACAATGTTAAAATCAAATACCAAAAATATCTTTAAGTCTTGAAAAAAATGTTGGATTTCGTTTTAACTGAGCTTCGTAGGCTCTCTGTGTCTTGAAATTCCGCACTTGTATGGCATACCTAAAAAGAATGTTACAAAAAAACTCCATTTAGATTCTCTCAAAATACCACATTGATATTTACCCATATCTATTTGATCGAATTAAACTTCGAAAAACAGTAGTAATAGGATCACTGTTGTACATTAAATTTTCACCTTTGTTCTCTCGAAACGATTCCTTCGAACTGTAGCTAATTTTCCACGGAGAAGCTTTGTCGTCATTTAAGAGGGAATTGTATTTTCTTATAAAAATTGGATGATCCTTTTGAATAATTTCCTCAATTGTTAATGTCAAAATTGACGACTGTGGCGAATCTCGAAATCTGGATAGAGATTCACATAGGCTTTTTTCGCACAATTCCAAGTCTTTTTGTGAAAGTGCTACTTCATTTTGGGCAGACAAATGGTTTAATGTTTTTTTCTGTTTTTGCTTTTTTAAATTGATATTATTGCGCCGGGGAGTGATTTGACTTAAGTGGAAGAGAAATTGCTAGAAAAAAAATTTTTTTTTAAAGCAAGACGATGCTGCAACAATATTTTTCTATAACGTAATCACTACCAATTTAATAGTTTGCCTGCAATAATATAAATCACTTACTTGATTATGTGAATGAACTGAAAACATTTTTTATCAGGTTTTTTTATTTCTTTTCGTGATATTTGGAAAATTTATTAGAATTTTCCAAAAATATAAATTTCTTTCTGTAAAGTGTCAAAATATGCCAAATCGCAGAGCAGGCGCCATTTGTCAAAGTCAAAAGGCATTTATTGCAACTTCAATTTTTTAAATGACAATTTTTACACGACTTATATAGCAGGCGCCATTTGTCAAAAAAAAAAGTCAAAAGGCATTTATTGCAACTTCAATTTTTTAAATGACAATTTTTACACGACTTATATAGCAGGCGCCATTTGTAAAAAAACGAATAATTTTTGGACTACGTTCACCTCAAAATATAATTAACATTAAATGTCCCTCTACCGGATTAAATAAAATTAAAAAATACATGCATATTCCATATTCTATTTTATCTAGTTATTTTAGTACTTTTTTTGTCTTGTATACAAAATATAGTGAACATACTCAAAATTTGTTGTTTACAAATCGGTACGGTGACACTTATTTCGCATTAAAATAAAAAAAAAAAATTATTTTCTTTTAGAAAGTTTATTTTCTCTGTTATTAGGGGTTTTGTTATATTGATAAACAAAATGTTTAACAATTTATTCGGTAAAAAACCAACAGTAAAAGGTATCTTGAATTGAATGTGTATAACGAGAAAGATGACTCATCGTCATATACATATTTTCTATTAAAAATAATATTCCTAATTAACCATTTATTGCACAAACTTTCTTAAATTTCTCCTAGAGCAACAAAGAGATAATGATAGAGCACTGAGGAAAGCATCCAGAGATATTGAACGTGAAAAACGTAAATTGGAGGAAGAAGAAAAAAAATTGGTAACTTCTCTACTATAACTAAGTAGTTGTTTAGTAGGAGTATCTTTTAACCATTAAACGATTTTTTGAAATCATTGCCAGTAAATTATCTTACTGTTCCGTTATTTCTATGCTCTATTTTATTGTGAGCTAGTATGTAATTGTCTATGTTAATGAGTTGCCCTGCACTTTTCAATTAACCAAATAGATTCATCTTAACTTTCATTCTTTACAAGGAATTAGAAATTAAAAAATCCGCTAAAGAAAACAACAAAGAAGCCTGCACGATACTTGCAAAACAACTGATCCAAGTGCGTAAACAGAAAAATCGAACTCTAGCGGCGAACAGCAAAATCGGCAGTGTTGGTCTTCAAAATAAGAATATGGGCGCCAATATTGCCCTAACAGATGCCATGAGTACAACAGCCAAAACTATGGCCAATATGAATAAAATTATGAAACCAGAAGCTATTGCTGGCGATATGAGAGCATTCCAACAGGCAAATATGAAATTGGAGATGACGGATGAAATGAGTATGTTGGAAGATGACGCAAGTGTTTTGGTTTATATCGCAGAATTGACAAAAATGTATTTTTTACAGTTAATGATACGCTCGATGATATGCTTGAAGAATCTGGCGATGAAGAAGAGGGAGACCAAATTATCAATCAAGTATTAGATGAAATTGGAATTGAAATGTCTGGAAAGGTTCTTAAAAACTATTCCAATGTTTTTTTCAATTTTTTTTTTTATAATTTCAAATTTCAGATGTCCAATGCTCCAATTGTTACTAATGACAAGATAGGTGAATCATCGAAATTATCAGAAAAAGACATTGAAGCACAACTTGCACGATTAAGAAGTACCTAACATGGAAGAGCTATCTATTAGGTGGGGAGTCTTATTGTGATACACATAAAACATTATCTTGATTTCAAATTAATGATTTTTGCTTCTATTATTGTTCAAAATGCTTAACCGCACTGATACTAAACGAGTTTATACATACATATATAAAAAAAATGTTTTTCGACTCTCAACTGATTTACCCCAATTTTGTATGACATTTTTCCATATGTGACTTCAGGAGACTATTATATCCATAGGAAATTCCACAGTTTGTACAACGAAATGGTTTCTCCTTGGTATGTGTCCGTAAATGAGCTTTCAAATTCCAACATTTCGTAAAACTTTTCGAACAATGAGTACATGGATAAGGTCGTTCACCGGTATGCGATCGCATATGTTCTTTCAGATAAGTGCTAGAAAATTAAAAAAAAAAAATTGTGAAATCATCGAACATTTTACGATATATCATCTGAATCATCACCTATTTTTATACCTTCGACCGCATACTTTGCACGCATACCGTGGTGGTTTATGTTTTTGTTCATGATTGTAGAGACTTTTTTGTAAACTGTATGGTTTGCCACAAATGCTACATTTAAAAATATTTGTTGTGTGAAATGTTCTTTTGTGACTGGTCAGCATGTACGATGAAAAAAATGACCGGTCACAATTATCGTGATCACAGACGTACGGTTGAATACCTAGGTGTTGATTGGTGTGTGCTTCCAAACGTGATTTTTCAATCATTTTACCACATACGTCACAGGGTCTAAGCAGTTGTTTGTACTTCTCCTTTCGTTCTTCCTTTGTTATTGAATGTTTTTCTTTTAATTTGTTTAAGACTTTTTTGTGTCGTACTCTTCCTTGATGAGTTGTCTTTATCGCAGGTGCTACTTCCTCGTTTATTCCATTTTTTAACATTGACAATTCATCATCTAATTCTATATCGGTAACTTCCGGTTGATTGGATGACACAAAATCATCTGAACTTCTTTCGTCAATTTCAAATTTAATCTTTTCTTCTGTTGTCTTATTTGTATTTGATGATATAAAATGTTGATTTAGCCAAATTTGATTATTTAGGCAATTTTGACGAAATTCGTACATAGAGTCAACTTGTGTGTTGCAATCGGAGCACATGACAATAGGTAAATTGTCATTTTCTTTAATCTAAAAAATATTTTACAAATTATGTGCTTTATTACTTAAGTAGATTTGTTTTCCTTACCAATATTGAAGTGCATACGAAAATCTTTGAAATAAGTTTGGGGTGATCGAAAATGTCCAGAAAATTGTTATTGGATTTTATACATAATCTGCATATCTTCATTGTGGAAGTATTACAATTATTTGCCGATTGTAAATCTCTTTCCTCAGAAATAGAAAAGTCCATCGTTTGCTACTTATTATTCTGAAAACGTGAATTTTTTCTTGTACCCAATATGATAGTATCCGGATCTCTTACCACATTCAAGTAATTCGGATTCAATTAAAAAAAAAAATCAGTTAATTCTTATATTTGGTCCTGCAGGAGTTTTTCTCGAAAAATTCTTTCAGAACGTATCCTTATCTTATAGCAATATCTTTTCGGTCGTCTGAAAAATGCTAAATTTACGTTTGGTGGATTGGTTATGGACGGACATTCGAAATATTGATTAGTTTGATACGGTTACATGTGATGTAGAGTTCTCTTAATTTCATAACAAAAAAAATGCTTTCTTCTCTAGATTATCTTGACTAGATTAGAAAACAACCAGTCTAATTGGTGTTAGGGAGAAAGAAATACTGTTTTTGTAGTTCGGTGCTGTTTGTTCCTTCCCCTATTTTATAAAAAAACACTTTGAACATTTTAATAATTAATAATAGGGCAGAGGAGATATTATCCTATTATGAAGCTAAAAAAATAAAAACTGTTTTGTATTCATGATTTTTCCGAAATTTAGGGAGAAAACATGAAACATGTTTTTTAGAAAAAAATTGTATGGGAGGGGGTCGAAGAGGTGGGGTTGTCCATTTTCAAAGTTCTAGCTGCCCGGGCACAATAAAGTCTACTGTGAACAATTTTAGCAGCTATCTTCCGCGTTCAAAATTTCACAAAAATAAAACTATTTATTTTATGTATTTTCAAAACAGCATCAAGTGCATCGAGTTGCATTAAAATTAGGCAAGGACAAACAGAATGAATGGTGAAAATGCAGAATTGTAAAGGGATATGTCGAATGTAAATTAATTAATCTTTATACACAGCATATGTTCGAATTTGTACATTATTATTTTGTTAATTAGATGCTAGTAGTTATTATATATCCGTAAAATTGTTATTTTTTTACGTTTCATCGAATTCGGGATGCAATTTAACTATAATTTTACACCAAATCCTCAACAAATTTATTTATTTATTTTATTTTGACAGCAATGATGTTCAAAAACACTTTTCTCTCGCTCTTTTTCACATTAATTTCAATTCTTGCGCCCCTCTCTAAATTTTACATTAAATTTATCATTTGCCGTCTAATTAGAACAAAATTTACTTCACAGTAATTTAAATAAATTTTATATAAAAGAAAAAATTACCACTAAAAATCGATAAATTCGCTGATGCAGTATTTTTTTAAAATCGAGAGTTTATTATAGAACTAAAAAAAATTTAGTTCAAAATAAATGTGCACTCTTCCCCTTTTTATATATATGTATTATTATTATATGTGATATATTTAAATGTTTTTTTAAAAATGTTATTCAAGCATACTGTATTTTTATATGGACTGTTGTTGAAAGCATAGCGAATTTTACTCTTCGCCGTAAATTAATTTTAGAAACTAGCAATTCGATTGTTTTCGAACCCCTTTTATTCCATCCCTGATTAGTTGTCAAATTTACTTCATGTTTACAAATTTTCTGGAAGGCGAGCATGCGTAAAATTTTAATATAATATATTTATGGTAAAAAGTGTTAAATTGCGTAGCTTGCGGATAATCATTTAATAACAATTATAATATTAGAAATTATAGGGCGTTTCCTCGCGGTCAGTTTACAAATAGTAATTTTCTTGAGACTCGATTAACAAGTGTTCAAATAGAAAATGGTTTGGGGATTTGTTACTTGTGGTCCAAATGAGGCATTAGTGGTATCAGGTAAGCACCCTTTCATATGTTCATTTCAATTTCATTATCGATTTTTCACAATTTAAATATACACACCAATTTAATTTGCGTCATTACAATCTTCCATATATTTTACGTTCTACTATCTCAACTCTCAACTCTCAAGGCTAAAGTAATGATCTCATTTTATTTTCAGATGCTTAAATTTTAGATAAACTTAAATTGTTAAGTTACCCTTTAATTATAAAGCTATAACATCTTATCAATAATGTATAATTGTAATTACTATCCTACATACCTACATATGGCTAGAATAATTTCCAAAGAAACATACTTACCTAGGTGGTTATGACCAATTACTAATTGTCCTCCTTGACTATTCGAGATAATTATCGAATAATACCCTTTAATTTAAATAATTTAAAGTCGAAAATACACCATAAGAACTTAATAAATTTACTTTTTAAGGTTGCTGCCACATGAAACCTCTTTTGGTACCCGGTGGTCGTGCATTTGTATGGCCATCTATTCAAAGGGTTCAACGGTATAACAAACCATTAAGATTAAGTACATTTTTTAATTAATAATCTTTTTTAAGAATTTCTCTAAATACAATGACACTTCAAGTGGAAAGTCCATGTGTCTACACCAGTCAAGGTGTACCAATTTCGGTGACTGGTATTGCCCAAGTTAAAATTCAAGGACAAAATGAGGATATGCTGCTAACAGCTTGCGAACAATTTTTGGGCAAAGGTGAAACGGAAATTCAGCATATAGCACTGGTTACTCTTGAGGGTCATCAACGAGCTATAATGGGATCAATGACAGTTGAGGAAATATACAAGGATCGCAAGAAGTTCAGTAAACAAGTGTTCGAGGTTGCCTCCTCGGATTTAGTTAATATGGGTATCACAGTGGTTTCATATACACTGAAGGATATTCGCGATGAAGAGGTAAATATCATCAATTATTTAATATCTATTTTGTTATTACTAATATTCTTAACAGTTTTTTTTTCTGTTATTCCTTAATTATTAAAATTCCATATATAGTACAAGTTTTTAACATTTACTTATTGTTAACATTTTCAACAAATCTATTGATATTGCTAATTTTTATAAACTTCTTTTGAGTTTAAATTTAAGAATACCAAATATTTGTAGTTTATCGTTTTAATTTCTTATTATTTTGGCATCAAAGGGCGCAAAGGTATGTGAATGATATTTTAAAACTAATTCTTTTTCGTTTGCTTAATAGACAAATAGATTTCAGAGCATAATTTAAAAGAAAATGATAATTTTTTGTGATTGTGTGTGGTGGCGTGAAAATATTATAAATAGAGTGCTGTTTACTATATAAATATAACTTTGAAATTAATAATAGCAAGTCATTCTGATCAATAATTTGAGATTTTTAACATATCATAACCGTATATCCGCTATTCAGCTATCTAATTATTTTATTATGCTTAATCCTCGCAGTTTATCTTACAATAATGTTTTGTTAAAATACAACCTGATCTCATTCCAATTACGTACTAATAATGTTATCTTTCAATTGGCTTTTACGGTTGAAGACTTACGGCTTTTTAACAAAGTTACAAGTAAGGTATAGTCTTCCCTTAGCCCTTAAAACAAATGCATAAATGTGACTAGCATAGTATATCGTTTTATAGAATAATAATAGTGCTTTTAATTAAACAATCAAATAAGATTGGAATTAAGAACAGTATTGACATCGTATTAAAAACTTTCAAGACATCTTACAAACAGCAATGGCAAAAAATAGCTTCCTTGTAGCACTCCGGGCGAAAAAAAGAATCGAAAAAGTTATGTTAAAAACTATTGCAAGAGTAAGAGTAAAATATGTAAATTGTTATTGTTGAAATTTGAATTCATAATCATAAAATCAGAATGACTTCTCATTATAATACATAATAAATAAATTTTCTTAAAATATAGCTTCAAAACATGCTTCAGCTATCATTTTGTTTGCACTGGTTTTTACAAAATTGATTTTGTAGATAAACAATTTGCAAATCACCGTATTTTTAAATGTTTTTTCTGTTTTTTTTTCTTTGAATATCCTGAAAGGCTACCAAGCTACCAAACTTTCAGGGATACTTAAAGAGTCTTGGTATGGCTCGAACAGCCGAAGTAAAACGTGACGCTCGCATTGGTGAAGCGGAGGCTCGATGCGATGCCCAAATCAAAGAAGCAATTGCCGAAGAACAACGTATGGCTGCGCGATTTTTGAACGACACCGAAATAGCTAAAGCTCAACGAGATTTCGAACTAAAGAAGGCTGCTTACGATGTTGAAGTACAAACGAAAAAAGCTGAAGCCGAAATGGCTTATGAATTGCAAGCGGCCAAAACAAAGCAACGCATCAAGGAGGAACAAATGCAAATTAAAGTTGTTGAACGTACCCAAGAAATTGCCGTACAAGATCAAGAATTGATTCGCAGAGAACGTGAATTGGAGGCTACGGTAAATCGACCAGCTGAAGCGGAAAAGTATCGTCTTGAGAAAATTGCCGAAGCTAATCGGAATCGCGTCATTTTGGAAGCGGAAGCTGAGGCTGAATCGGTAAACTAAATCCAATTAAATGATGTTTAAATTAATTTGATTTTATTAAAAATAGATTCGAATTCGTGGTGAAGCTGAAGCATTTGCTATATCGGCAAAAGCAAAGGCCGAAGCTGAACAAATGGCTAAAAAAGCCGAAGCTTGGCGAGAATATCGTGAAGCAGCAATGGTCGATATGCTTCTAGAAACATTGCCAAAGGTTTATTGTTCAATAAACAAATTTATATCAATTTCTAATATTGAATTTTCTACTGATAGATTGCTGCTGAAGTTGCTGCTCCATTATCACAAGCTAAGAAAATCACAATGGTTTCTACTGGCGGTGGGGAAATTGGAGCTGCCAAACTTACCGAAGAAGTTTTGGCTATTGTCAATAAAGTACCGGAATTAGTAAAATCTATTACTGGCGTTGACATTTCACGGGTAGGTCCAAATTCAAAATATATTTAAAAATTTCCGAAATGATGATATACGGTTTGATGTTAATGATGATAAACGGTTTGAGAACCGATTGTTATTGTGAACTGTCTTAAAAATAAGAAAATATTTTTTAATCATTAATTCATATTATCAACTGCGTGATATTAATAAGAATAGAAGTAAAGAAAAAGTGAAAATAATAAAATTATTTTTAATAAATGTGATGGATGTTCGTAATTATTTGTGTATTTTTTAACAAAATTTCTATTTTTTAATTTTTTTTTTTTTGGAAAAAAGTCCATAAACGATTTTCAATATTTTATATCTTTTCCGAATTACAATCCAATACCTTTCCCCGATAATAAACTTGAACATAAATATTTTGATTAATTTTAAAACAATACAAATTACTAGCAGTTAAACAAGGTCAAAATATTTGCTTGACTATTTACTGATTGTAATAAATTTACAATAAAATTACGTCATAGAAAGATAAAAATGATGTTAAACTACGGAATTAAAAATATTACTAAAAAAAAGGTGGTAATAGTGATGTTCAGAAAAGACTGGGGAACCAACTGTTCTAACTGAATTCTATATATTTTCTTTAGAAAGGATGCCTTTGAAGCGTTTTTAGAAACGTATAAATAATGAAAATCTATTTGTTAAAGATTTCTTTGACCGTTTTCAACTTTTATAAGAAACATAGTAAAATAAAAAAATTTCTTATGTGCTACAAATATGTTTTTCCCGGCTGGAGGGGTAAGAGAGATACTAAATACTAATATATCAATCTGTAACAATATTTTGCCGTTGATGTATCAGAGTGGATCAACTACTGTCTGTTATATCTAATCTTATTTGTATTTATTTCTTATTAATTTTATTTAAACAGACACGGTGCCGTATAAGTTATGACAGGGGTCTAAAAAGATTCATATAATTTTTGTTTTTATTTTTTATTATAATTTCGCAAATTGACAATTTTTACATCGTCTAAGTATAAAGAATTGTATCTTTTAAATGATCCCCATTTTTGGTCTAGTAAATTTTGCCGCTGGTTTTAAAAAATTCAGATTTATATCCGGAGAATTTGCGTTATGAAGAATACTTTAAAGTTTGTGTGGTTAAAAATGGTGGCCATATGATTTTCGATGCTCAGATTATATTATTTTCAAAAAGATATAAATTTTTGAGACACCTTCACAACTAATATGCCACTATATCTCTATTTACTATTTTTTTTAATTAAATTTAATTTTTTTTATGTTTCAGTCGGTGCATGCTGGCTAGATTGCTCCTTAAAATGCATATTTTTATGGTAAATAGGTTATTTGGTGAGTCTATTCGAATAACATTTTATTAAATATATATTTAACAATATATTCAGCCAATTCAACACAGAAGTTGTACCTTTAATACTATTATTATTATTATTATTCTTATTATTATTATTATTAAATAATTAATTAATATTCAAGTAATTCATTAATATTAAAAACCAAACAACAACCATTGCACTATTTATTCCCACTTTTTAAATGATATTTAATACAAAACTATTGTTTTGTCCAAAATGCATTTAAATGGTTGCCTTTTTACAACTAAAAATCAACTCCATCTAAAGTACCATATTAATTACTAAGAGAGTAGTAGAATATATTTTCGAACACTATTTTATAGCTATTTGTAAATTTATAAATGTCGCAACAAAAAAAAAAAAAAACAAAAAAATGTGTAATTTTGTGTTGTTAGTAAAATATTAATAATAATGGATTGTCGTTTTGGGTTTTGTTTTTGCGTAAACTTTTTTGTTTCTCCTTTCGAGAACATTGTTATAACCGTACATTAATTGTAAATGAAAATGTTAAACAAAAATATGCCTGAAATTTTTTACGCAAAATTGGATAATTCTAGTATTAAAAATGTATTAAAATAAAAAATTTATTAATAGCGTCAAAAATTTAAAAATTTTGTCTTTTCGATCGATTTAGCAAATGTTATTTTTAAAAATATGTATTTTAGCGAGCTTATGGTTTCTATTTGATTTTTTGCATTCTGTTAAGTTTATTCGTATTTTGATAAGTAAATTTTATTGTTTTATTTTTTAAACTTTAACTTTAGTAAGTTTTATTTGTTAAAAATATATACCTACATACGCACAGATACATTTTTTTTTTAAAAATATATTTTCTTTGTAAAATTTTTAAAAGGCTGGTATTATTACAAGACGGTCCATCCTGTATGTAGTAACCTCTCAAAAATATTTGTTCCCCTTTAAATTTAAACATATTTTTAACGCCAAATTTGGCTGCTAAAAAATCATCAAATTTTGTTGTCAGTGGGTACCAGCATTTTTCGTTAATCTTTCTTTTTATATTACTTTGATTATGATTTATTTTTTTCTTTAAATAAATGTTAAGCAAAACTGCCATTTTTATTTTAAATATTATACATAAATGTAATACTAAATTATTGTACTTTTACAATAAGTAATTAATTGTTCTAAAAACTGAATCTGTATACAGATTAAAAAAAAAATAAAAAAAAATTTTCCAACAAAATATTTATATTTCCAATGTTCCTTGGTATAACCTCATTATACTCATATTAGCGTAATTTCAAAGGGTATTACAACTTTGAACAATTTTTGTTTAGTTTTTTATATTTATTTTAATGACTTTCATTCTGATGGCCGTGGGGAGGAGGGGAATTACGGCATGTAAAAGACAAAGTTTGTAACACCCCATCGTAGAAAAAAAATTTACCAACTTTGTCTTTTTCGTAAAATTTTAAGTCGAAATATACATTTCCGTCCATCAGTCCATTCGTCCGTTTGTAATGAAGATTACTACTAAACGGCTTTACATATTTTATTAATAATTTGGTCAAAATGTATTCAAAATAAAGAAGAAAATTTATAGATAATAAACGAAACACAACGAAAAGTATAAATAATTAAAAGAAAAATTATTATTATTATTAAGATGCAATTCTGGAGTAGGGTTTGTCTTAGAGTCACTGACTATTAAAGTTTATAAAACATTTTAATTTCTGACTAAATTAAATAAATAATATACTCCTCTAAACGTTATGGAGGAGTTCGCTCCTATTGCTAAATTTAACAAACTGCGGTAAGCTATTTTGTTCTTTTTTTAGCATTGGATTGTTGTTATTTATATATACCTTATTAATCCGGGCCCAATTAAAACTGACTTCGCTTAATCCGGACAGACATTTTCAAAAAAATTAAAAATATTGATTTAATTTTCTTTTGAATTTCATCAAAAATGAAATAAATGTTATTCTCTTAGTGTACAGGTTGATTTAACTATTAATTTACCCCTTTTTTAGGTAATTTGTTTTAATCCGAACAACTTAGACTTAGAACCCAATTAGTCCGAATTAACGAGGTTCTACTGTATTTTAATTTTTATTTTTATCCGTTTTTGTATATTTTTATTTTCTATTTCTATTTTTATGTTTATTTTTAGTTATTATTGTTGATATTTGAATTTGAATTTTTCAAGTTAAATCTCTTAATCATATTTGTTCGTATACTTACATAAAAACTTACATCAAAGAACTTTACTTCATGACCTTTTTATTCAATAAATGAATTATAAATTACTTATATCACGTATAGCTGGAAAAAAACCAAATTCTAAATGACTACACGGCACCACCTGTTTACGTAAATGTTTATTTCCTTACTTAATTACTTTACTAATAATCAGCCATGCATAAATATATCTACATATGACATCTAGATATATATGTACGTATGTAATCAGTCATTTAGCTGGTGGAATGTTTGATAAGTTTCATTGCAGGTACATACAATACAAAACAATATTTACATACTATTTGTTTTTCATTAAAAAATTTTCTTTTTGAAAATTTACATATAAAAAGCAAACATCACACAAACATATCACACAAATTTTCCGTTAACTTCGGTCAATACTACAAAAAAAAAAAGTATTGTTTCACTTTGTTTGTACATTTATAATTAATTGTATTTATGAATTACAAATTTAAAAATCAAAAAACTATGGGATCGATTTAATTAAAAACAAAAATATTCGTATTAATTCGTATGTTCATGTTATTTATCTATGGGGTTCTTCGTCAATCAACCGTTTTAAATGAAAATTAGTTATCAATATCATGATTCATGGATTGCCACTCTGGCTGAATGACGACTAATAATTTTTGCCCTTTAGCGATAACCCTAAAATTCTTCAATATTGCGAATAGAGTCGCCTATTTCTGTCTATATAAATAAATATTGTTAACTATCGCTACTTACTACTACTAACTAGTTTAGATAGATTATTGCTCATTTTAATAATTTATTAAAGTAAATGAGTTCGTTCCGGCATCACGAAATAAGTTAAATTGCTGAAGATAATCAAAATCGAGAAAAAAAAAAAAATTGTATATAGAGGCTCTATTGTTTGAACTCATAATTTACTCATCACTAAAACTATAAAATAAATAATAACATCCAAAGAGTGACATTGTATACTATTTTTGTAATCAGCAATAATAAACAGAAAGGTGAAATGTTATCAACGCAGTTATTATTTTTTTTTTATTTTTTTTTTCACTTGCCTCACACTTTACTGCCAATATGTAATTTTTTCTGGTTTCAGCAATTATTCCGTTCAATGAATTATTATAAACAAAAAATGTAATTTATAAGCGATAAATAAATCTATAAAATTATTATACCAAGAAGAAATGCACTTTTAATGTATATGCAAATATTGTAAAAGGAGAATCTTGCTGGTCTATATATAAATTCGATCTCTCATTGATTTTCTATACATACGAGTAAGTATAAACTTCAAAATGCCTTCATCATCCATTCACTAATAATAATCCAGAACAGATGCATGATGCATATTGGGCAAAAGGGGCTACCAATATTCACAAATATATGTGTCAACTGTAGTTATTTATAAGTTGTTGTCAGGATATATAATAAAACAATGAATATAACACAATAATAATAATAATAATAATTCTATTTAAATAATCCAATAATACAATAATCTACAATAATAATAAATAATTAATGACAATGT
>JANSTT010003105.1:0-32220 GCA_026745375.1 Platyura marginata
GTTACGTTAACACGTAAAACAACAACAACTAACGCCAAACTCAGTCTACGAATCCCACGAAAACGCACCTAATGTCAGATAGTAAGGCAAGGGGTTAAAGGAATCATTAGAATGAACTTTTTTTCGGTATGACTACCATTTCATTTGAAATCAATTTAAATTCTCTCTTGTTGTGAAAAAATGTATTACCTACTATAAGATTTATGTAGAGTGAAGTTTATATCTTAAATTTTAAATGGAACAATTATTCTCCGAAAAATGATAAATAAATGTATCTATTATAGTACATATGTACGTACACTGCCGTGTATCTTGGCAAATTCACTCCAGAGACAAGTTGAACAATATAATTTGACAACCATCTACAATATCTTATAATTATATTATATCATATAAATTCAGTAATTTAGCTAAAGACAATTAGAATGTGATCAAGAACAATTCTAGATAGATATTTAAGTCAAAAAAGTACATAATATTTGCACATATGTAGATACGGAATACTGGAAGCTGTTACACATAACCAGAAAAAAAAAACACAATGTCAACTCAACTCTAGAAAAAAAAAATTACTTTAAATTAAATCTTCACTTCTGTGAATCCTCGTTTTTAATTTAACATAACGATAATTTTACAATAGATTTTTTATAAAATTAACTTGAAGCATTTTTTGCTATACATATTTTTATACTCTTACTTAACTATAAGAATTAAAACATTAAAAACAACACGGATAAAATGACTAGCAATATTTCATTTCCCTTCGCTAATTAACAGTTTAGATTTAATGTAATTTTCTCTTCAAAACAAGAACGTAATATGTAACTTAATACTGTCAATTAATTATCAATACGAGTTTGTGTATAAGGGGAGGGATTTTCCGTTAAGATTGTAACAATTTACTGACTTGATTTTGTGGATTTTATTGAGTTAGTACATTCACTATAAAAAAATGTTTTTAAAAAAAAAAAAAACTCAATTTATCAATGCTCAGCAGAGAAAAAATTTATTGTTCAGGAAAAACATTGTGTGTACTATCGTATCCAATGGGGATTAACTTATTAATGGATACAAGCATTGACACAATACAAAATCAAGACAAAAGTCTACTACATCCTCCCGCATATATGTACATATATAGCCGTATAATGTTTGTGTATTAGTACCTATCATATATGTATATAACTATGTATATAGTGACTATATTTAGTATAGAGATAAAGCAAACACCCCTATTATTTCCTGTCCTTCGATATTATCTTGCTAAATATATTACATTCAATCCGGATAAGGACAATAAATGATGATTGCATTTATTCATCCCTCATCCTTGAAATACATATATTGACACACACTTTCCAATGTTGCACAATGCACACCACTCAATGAATCGTTTAGTAGCGCGTGTTGATAATGATTTATACTGTCAAAAATCAAACCAGTTGTTTTGTATTTTATAGGGTTCTTAGTTCATCCCTATTCAAAAATATGTATACATACATACATCCATATATATACATTTATCCTTTTTTATATCCTTGGATATTTGAATAAAATTGTTATTGCGTTTGCTATAACGAGTATTATGTTTGTTTTAACCAACCGCATGTTTACATTTCCCCAAGGAAAAATATATTTAATGAACATTTTTATAAATAATTTATGGATTCCATGTTTGCTATGCACGATTTTCGTTTTAAACGTACGCCATTTATTTAAATGAAATTTGTCCCGGAGTTACATAAATTATTAACCATAGTCCCTTAGAACTGATTTTATTTATGGCCTGAATCTAAAAATAATCATTTTTGTTTCGGAATAGTCGATCTGTTGAAATCGCAAGCAACCAACTTTGAAATGATTAGTAAAATTGTTGTTTAATACAATTTGTATTTAGAGTTTCCGTAAATTTCGAATTGAAATTATTTACGATGCGGCTTTTATTCAGGGCCGGCTCTAAGTAATTAATTACTAGGCACAAATTTGTTAAAATGACGATCCGGCTCGTCAATCTCTTTTTCAATTGTTGTCTGGGGGGAGATTTTAACCAATGCAGAACGTTGCTCTAGTTAGTTAGTAAATTTTCCACTATTTTGGCGCCCCCTAAATAAGGTGCTTGGAAAAAATACACTATTTTTGTCATAGGATAACCGATCTATTCAATTATACGTGTTACCGAATTTAGGTATTGTGAAGATTTATAAAAATCCTTAAATTTTTTATTGTGTATTAGAAATATTTAGATAATTACTATAATAATTAGATAGTTTAGTAAATTTCATATTGATAATTTAACCAATACCTAAACCAAAAATAATAACAATACGTTTTTGTATCATTTATATGTACATTGTACATACATAGTTAGTTAGTAAATTGACCACAATAACTGCAACAAGTAAGAATCTTTAGACATAAAAGGAAAATTTCATTTTGATATATTTTAGATGCAAAAATGTTACAAGAAATAAATCCGGTAATTATTTTATTTTTCTCAAAACTTCAGCCTACTCCGAATTAAATTCCGCATTCATCAATTCACCAATTTTGTTAATTTATTTAAATTAATTCTATTTTATTCTATGTTATTTAGTCCAATCACGACCAACCTACATACATTTTTTATCAAAATTAAACTAAATTAACAAACAAATAAATTAATTAAAACCTTCTACCGGAGTCCTACCATCCCATTCAAAATTTAATTTTTCTTCTAGGTTCACAATAAAAATATATAAAATACATTAGTCATTCTGTGCGCGAATGAATAAATAATAAAATTAAATTCTTTAATGGAAAATATAAAATTTCTAGCAGCACGGATTAAATTCAGTAAATTTATATGGAGCGCCCAGTCAAATATTCTATTTTATTACTCGACCGAAATGTCAATTTGCATACCAGTCTGGCTTTCAAAGAATGGTAAATGGTATTAAAACAAAGCATCGGGGCGATTGGTGAGGCTTAAGCCATAGCATATGGGGGCTATGTTGCCATTGTGAGCTTGGGTTGTTACTACATAAATGTACACATACGTTCATATATGGTTAAATCTCGAATCGAATATATTTTATATAAAATTCTATCCTTTTAGTAAAATTGGCCTTCGTTTTTTACATTTTTTTTTTTTTTTATTTTAATCAATCGCTTTTTAAAGTTCACATGACTAAATATTTATAAATAATATTTATAAATAATCGCAAAAAAATTATCAAGTTTATACTCAGCAATGATAATAA
Source organism: Platyura marginata (assembly GCA_026745375.1). Taxonomy (NCBI): domain Eukaryota; kingdom Metazoa; phylum Arthropoda; class Insecta; order Diptera; family Keroplatidae; genus Platyura; species Platyura marginata. The sequence goes on from JANSTT010003105.1 coordinate 3,240, forward strand.
TATGTTAATATATTTACATATATGCATATAAATAGTTCGGAGCTTTGACTTAATCTTTCAACTTTATTTTAAGAAAGTTGTCTCCAAAGAATAATAAGAAATTTAAATTTAGTTTATGTACCAAGCGATTAAAATTAGCATATACATACTCGTATCTAACAAGATAGGGGATTGGTATTCTTGAGAATTTCTGAAAAAGAAACACTTGAAGTAGTTTGTACCACACTAACTAGAACTAGACAACTGTAGATATAAAGGACACTCGAGTATGCCTTCATAATATGAAAAGATTGTGTAACTATATGAGAGTGAAGCATGAGTTTTTCTTTTTAATGTTTTGAAATAGTATATGTATATAATGTACCTTGTTATGATGCAATCTACATTATACATATCTTAAAGGTCATTGCATTGTCGTGTAATTTAAACTAAAAATTGTGCTGTATATTGCACTTTGGCGCTAGAAACCCTTGCTTCCTCTCTCTCTCTCTCTGTTCATTGCACAATATTACAAAAAGACATTGTCCGACTAACTGCAATTTACTATGTTTATTTATGTATAAAATAGGTAAACCAAAACAAAACATTAACATTAAGGTATTCAGACTTTATATTGTCTTTACTCAAAATAAAACAAAACAAAAAAATCTTTAGAAGTTTATATTGTATACTATAGTGCTGTATAGCATCATATGTACAATATATTATCCCCATGAATAATTTCGTATATTTATGAATATACATATACATATGGATGTATGTATGCATAGGCACATATGTATATAACTACAGTAAAAAAAGTTGTATGCAGTATTTCGGTCAATGGACATAACATTTAATCCATAAATCCAAACTAAAGAAAAAAAAATTCTTTTTTAAAAAGACGTTATGTTTCCATGACGAAAAGATAGTGTTAAAAAATATTTATTGAACCAAATATAAATTTCTTCTGGCATTGCTATTGTTATGTATGTATGCCCTAGAAGTGCCTGGTAAAATTCGATAAGACATTGTTCTAGAAAAACATTGGCATAGACAGAGTAATATATAGGATATACACATATCCTTATATGTACGTACATACATATATTTGTGTGTATATATGTATAAAAGCAAAAGCATCAAAAGCTTAACTACATACCTCCTCCTTTTTCTCCCAACATCTTTTTCCGCCATCGGTGTCTACCTACACGACATATAAATTCGTTTTACCAATGAAACATAAAATGACACACAAAAGGCGGAACACATGTTCGATCTATCATTATCAAATACACATTCCCTCTTTATGCCTCTTGTTGGAACTTCCAGAATTTATTTTAATATGGAAGTTCCTAAAGAACATGAAACGCATATAAATAAAGCAGTTAGTTAATGTCACAATAGACAGACTACATAATATTCAGCCCGTATATAATATTATTATTCTAGAGTCAGACAAAACTGATTGGTCAAGTGCCTGAGGCAACAAAATTGTTTTCAATTCAAAGATAATGCAGAAAAAAAGAGCTTCGGAACCAAATTCAAAACGGAACTGGATTAGAATAATAAATACCACAAATTTGAAGATATACAAAAAAGAAATTCTATTTTTTCCTTTTCTTTTCTTTTAAAATGCTAAAAAGATTTGAAACAAACGTTTATATAATATTGGTCGGAATAATCGGGTATGTCTTTTGTGGGTGTGCAAATTTTGCGGCTATACATCAGTGGCGGATTATGGATTTGTTGTGGGCTCTGGCGTAAAACTTTGTTTTGGGCCCTTTCTATTCGAGATAATTTCTTTGATCGCGATTTATTTGAATCTTTTTATTTGATCTTTTGGATAAAACATCGCTTATGAAGAATCGAAAGATCACATGAGCAATGATTTCAAATATAAAATGCGAACGCATTCTCGAGTAGTCTTTCATCATTTCTATTGAAAATTAATTTCTTATTTATATATTTCGTATTTGTGCATGTTTGTCACTAACATTTTGGATGAAAGATCATTCTGAAAATTAAAGTTGATAAAAAAATTTTTGGCGTATCACTATGGGGGATGAACATTTGAACAATTTATTGATTCTTTCTAAATTAAAATTTGATGAAATCTTAGATAAGTTTGTAACTTTCAAATGTAGAATAGTCGTGATTTAATTTCTGAATTTTTTTTAGAAGTAAATCTATTTTTTCACATATGAATTTCAATAGAAAAGTTTTGAACTTTGGGCATTTGATGGTCCCCCTGATCCATAGGCCCTGGCGCAATTACGACATGATAATCCACTACTGCTATACATGCTAGAGGACATATAGAGGTGAAAATATTTTTGTTTTTCTCTTTTCTTTTCGCCAACCCTTTCTGCAAGTAAATTATCACTTGTTTGTGTGTTCAGTTTTATTATTCTTTGGCTATTTGGAGATTATTGAGGTCATATGTATTGATAAAAGTACAAGTTATATGAAATCAAATTGAAAATAAAAATGGAGGTCATTTTCAAAAATAAAAAAATAAAAATAGCAAAATGATTTTGTCAAAATTGATTTTATTCGAAGCCTCATATCTAAATCCATTCAATAGGTATACAATTGATTAATTTTCAAATAAAATAAAACCCTCATATATTTTCCCTGTCCTAATTTTGATTGTTAAAATTCATCGAAATGAATGAACGAATGAATGAATGAATAGACTCTTTATTCATCACGTATAATGTTATTTATTGTTGTTTATATTACATTATTTATTTATTGAAAAACAATTCAAAATTGTATTAACTCTACAGTCTACACTCTACACTACAACATACATTATAGAAATTCCAATTTTATTTGTTTATTTTAATTAATTTTGAAGAGTTTTCTATTTATTTTGTACAGAAAAAAACTGTATTTACATAACGTGGATGAATCAATTAGTACGAATAGAAAGAAAAAAAATTCAAGATTCAAATGACTAAATTCAGAAAATAAAAATAAAAACGTTTCTTTGATTTTTGTGCCTTTTTCTATCTATTATTTACATGTTTAAATAATATATCAAGGGAGTATTTATTGCCGCTTTGTTACATCGTTTCTGTTCTTGCACCCCCATCAAGAAACATTAAAAATAGATAATCAAGAAGCAAGGGAAAAGGCAAATTAATACAAAGTAATAAACCAGTGTTGCCGTCGTGGCCTTTTTAATGTTATTATAAAAGTATTTTTGGTGGAATAACATTTTTCTGTATTAATTGTCTTTGAAGGTTGGTCGTTTAAGGATTTACTTATACAGGTACAGCATGCTTTTTGATAAATAATAAAAAAAAAGATAAATGAAACAAGATTTTTTACAGAATATTTTTGTTAATAGATTTGTAACAACAGAATAAGAGAGATTTTAAATTTAAGTTTAAGTAACGTTCTATAGTGATGTTTAGTAAAATTGAGAATGATCAACTATTCTAATTAAGATATTAAGGATATACATTTTTTGGTTTCTAGAATGTTCAACTATTCCAAATTAAATTAATTTTTTTTTTAACTGGAATTATTTACTTTTTTTAAACATTTTTTACTGAGAATATTTTATAGTTAAGAATCACACTTTTTTAAATTATGGTTAAGACGTTAACACTAATATTATAGTGCAATTTTACTAGACATATAATTGAAATTGAAAATTCAGGAAATAGGAAATAGAAATTATATAACGTGAAATACATTAAAATAATATAAAATAAATAAAATAAAATAAATGTAGCTTGTACATTGTACAAGAAGTCATCAATTTACGCTTTTAAGTCGATCAGTGCTTAAATTCGATTTATTCCTGACATACTCGTATATACATTTATTTTATAGGATATCCATGGATGTATAACTAACTGCATACTACACAATTGACGTCCAATTACCAAATTTAGATTACATACTATTTCATCTAAAAGGTACAAATCAATTTAGCTGGTAGGTACCTACTCTGTGTATAGTTAAAATAGTATGTTTAAACCGAAAATTAGTTAAATTACTGCGGCAACAATTTTTCAACTAAATTTTGGCATCTTTCCAAATAGCTGTTTATAAATCTCTTTTAGACATAAAATTAAGACTCACTTAAAATAGGTTTTTAATCAAAGAATATATTTTTATAGAAGCCTACAAATAATATAATTTAACAACATAAATTCATAAAAATAAAATAAATGGTGCTAACCAAATATTCCAACTTTATTTTATTATTCACTGTTTTTCTTTTATGTATTTAAAAATTCTTAAACTGAAAAAAAAACCATTTGTATATGGTTTCCTTCAGTGTGAAAAAGAACAACACCCCATTGTTTTTATATAATATATATAATATACAAATTAATGTGAAAATGATTTTCTGTTTTTCCAGAGGAAATTAAACCTTGATGGCAATTACACGAAGCTTAAATTGCACGACAAATAAGTTTTTTATTCAATTTTTTTTTTCATAAATAACATTAAAACGAAATATTATGTATATATGTATATACTACGAGCATAAGACAAGACAATTACGGGAACATACCTAATATGATGTAAAATGAAAAAAAATATGATAATGGCTTGAAAAAATAGGGAAATTCTATAAATAAAGAAGAATAATGATAAAAAAAGGAATTTTTTTTTTAAATGTGATCCTTATTATAAACTGACCTATTTAAATATTTTAATCATAACTAGTTACTTGCAATTCAGTATAAGTATCGTATCGAATAGGATAGCTATAGATATTCCATTAAAACTTTATCATATGTGTATAGAGAAAATATAAGGTACCTTTTAGCAACCCTGCGAATATAGACAAGTAATTTTAGATTCAATTCAGAAGGTCTAAACTAAACCAATTTCAAAGTTCGATAAAGTACCTGTTAATGAAATTGTTTTGTTTACCGACAGCTATCAATCCCATTCCATTTCATATACAAAGCAGTATAGGAATTTTTAATACCCCATATACCTAATATAGTAGTTGATATGGGATCGTTGTTTTCTACACTCCTAATACAGACGGTGCCTCAGTTTAAAGTATGTTTGGTCAATTAATTAGCGATTATGTGAAAGTGGAAAGGAGGAATTTGAAGGAGAAATTTGAAATTCTTTTTCATAAATCCATTTCTTAACAGTTAATCACAAGTGCAGTACATAGTGCAACTAATTATATGCACATAATTACCTAATGTAGACTTTTCTCTTTATTGTCAATTGTTGTGTTAATGGACTTTACTTTACTTTAATATTAAATAATTAAAAGTCCATCGTGTTTTTTATTTAATTTAATTATAATCACGACCTACATACTCGTGCCTTAGGTATAACATTCAACGTGAATTAGGAAGTAGATTTGTTTTCATTCAGCTTTCTTTATCCACAATACATTACATCTCTTGAATGAAAGTAATTTATTTTGAGGAACAATTTTCTGGTCTAATCAACTGGGGTATCGTTATTTTATACATTTATGATCTGTTAAAAGTCTACTACTGACATAATAATATAATGCGATGAGAGCCAAGAGGACCATAACCACTTCAGTCTTATATGTATATACATATATATATATATATATACTTTAGAGGTTCTAACAGTGATTTCTACCATTCATTTTAAATCAGCCCTTATATAATATGTATACATAAGTATATATGTATATATATATACCTACATAACATACATATAGGAGCATTCAAGTGAGCCACAAACTGTGTAGAATTGTACATGACAGTGTGTTCTGTACGTTCTTTACATAAGAAGATTAGCTTTGGTAATATGGAAAGGCGACAAAAGCTTTCAAGTTCGGCCCTAAACATAATTTATTCATAGAAACATAAACAGATAGATACATCGTATACCATAAACATACATATATGTATGTATGTATGTATTAGGACGAAATATTCAAAAAAAAAAAAAAAACAAAATATATTTTTATGTTGACTCTGGACAAATTCTAAGTAGGTTAAACTTATTTTTCTTTATGAGTATTAAATTCCATATTTTATTAGATGAAAAACTTGGTCATCCAAAATATTTGTTCGTTCACATTATCGTATCCGTATCTTTCAAAATGTAGATTTGACTGCCTGAATATATGCATAGAGTTTGGGCTACATAGTATTCTTGTTTGTTCATGTATGTATAATCAGAGAAGGTATTCATTTTCATCTCATGGCGTTCTAGAATATACAGCCAGATATTGCTTGCGTGATAGTCTGCATTCACAATATTGACCAAAGCTCTAAACTATTATTGGTATGAATGCGGTAGCTTGCAGAATAAACAAGTTTTATTTTATGCTCTGTTGGCTGCAACCTAGCAACCACATTCGGGATAATTTGTGGAGCACATTCTGGGATATACATCATATATGTAGATTGTAGATATTATATGGGACTATCTATTTGTATGTGTGTGTGAGTGTGTGGTAGGGTGTTTCTATTGATGCTATTCATTATGGATTTATTATTCGTTTGCAGGAATATTATACATTTTATGATAATCGGTAGATGGGATGAGTGGGACGACCCATGTGGTGAATATAATATATCTACAACACAAAAAGAATTCTGGGCAATATATTGCATATTTATTGCGATATCCTAAATTTATTTAGGAGTAGGTACGTGATGAACATTTTGCTTAACGTACATTATATATAAGAAAAACGCTGTGCTATTTCGGAACTCATCTATAGAAATGAAATCAATATATAGCCTTTTATATGAGGCACGAAAATTGTTGAAGGTTTTATATTTCTTCTCCTTTTTTTTTTTTTATTCTGTTCATTGGAGGGCATCTTCACTACATATAACGAAATTGTTTCGAGAAATAAGAAATGGTAATTTTCATTAGACGTGTTTAGATTATGTCCAATTGCCTACGCAGCAAAAACAAGCGATTTGCATTTTTCTCTTTTTCATGTAATCAATAAAATGTATTGTATAGGCATTAGGTACATTATACGTATTCTTGCTTAGAAATTTTAGATTGGACAGCTTTAACAGGATTTTTAATAAAATTTTAAAAATTCTGTTTTCTGAGTGATAAGTCTAGAATCTTAGGACTCACTTTCACCCCTGGGTATTTGTAGGTAGTTCTGAACCTTTAAATATATTGTTGCGATTTTCCCAGACTTTTTCTGCAGTCAGTCGAGCGGAACAAAATAAAATAAGCAAATTTAAGCCGAGAAAAGCTACAAATATTTATTAATAATAAAGGAAAAGATATCATAAAAAGTTGACGTTAAAATAAAAAGAAAAATATATATCGAGATATGGAATGCGAATCGCTCACCATTTCCAAACCAATTATGATAAAAAACATACAAAAAAAACTGTGATCCCTTCTAAGGGTGTTCTTGCTTGGCCAGTTATACGAACTCTAATCTTTTTCGTCTATTTTTTAATTTTTTATGTCGTTCCCGCATCGTTTTTGGGTTATCAGATGGTAGTGTCCTCTACTTCTCAATTTTGATAACCTCTCTTTTTTACTGACGGTGTTTTGAGGGACAATAATAATCATCCTTTTTTTAAATCTAATATTAGAGGTAAATTTGAATTAAAACTTTTTAACTAATCGTGTTATAATGAAGAAATCGCGCCAAAAACGGATTATGTGTATTCGAATGGCTCTCTCAGAGATTACCTTTCGTCTAGCTAGTTCATCGATAATTATGCAATATAAGCACACAATTTTAGGTTCCACACCTTAAAATATATATTTTTGAATGAACTAAAATTTCAATAGAATTAAAATAAACTAATTGGTACATTATACAAAAATTATTAGTTTTTTTTTAAAGAACAAAAATATCGATTTTATCTCATTAAGGGTGAGCTATGATCTAACAACAGCCTTCATTTAGTACACCACAATTCACAATCGATATAAAAAATATATAATCTTTAACAATATGCATACATTCGAAGTTAAATGAATCGAATTTTTATTTTTATAGGAAAAAATAAACCTAATGACTTATTAATTTTTATATCTTCTCATACACATATTGATTAACATCAAATTGGAGTCGTTCATTATTTTCGCATTCAACCTTTGAGTGGAGATAATTCTCCTAAACAAGATGATAACCATTAAGTAAAATCCTGTGGGTTTTGTTGTTTGTATTATATCAATTGATGTATAGTAGGTATATTTTGATGCATTAACTATGCGACTTAAGGCTTCTTTCATATTAAAGCTTTTTTTCTCTACCTATTGGGAAAATCGAATGAAAAATTCTTGAAATTGTTTTTAGGTGAAAATGTTTTTCGGTATTTTCAATTAATTTTGTGGTAAAATAAGTAAAAAGATGTGTTTTCTCTGTACCTTTTTTGTTTATTTGAATAATAATATGTTTTCAGGATAATTGAATGGTCTGATGTTAATACGGGTATCAGGTATCATGGATTAATTACAGTATATAATCCTCCGAAGTAATTTAGCCTCGAATTTAGCTGCTTTTTAATTCTTCATCGTTTCGTGAAAAATAAAATTTAAATTCCATCATCACAAATATTTAATATTTAATACGTTTTTATATAAATGGGGCTTGAATTTATACATTTTAAAATTAATTCCCATCTCTGATAGAAGGATCACTTTTCCAATTAGCGCTAAAAACGGTGAAAATTCCGTTTAAGTGCGTTTCTTCTTTTTTTTTCATTATTTACATAAATATTTTTTGCGCAAGGTTAATTTGTAAACATCGGCACACAAAAAAATATATATTGAGGGATAAGGAAGTAGGTATAGTATATGTACGAGTATATAAACGTTCTGCTACTCTAGACTAGTGTTTTTTCATACATACCCTTTTTGGACTTATTAGGTTTTCTGAAATGTTTTTTATTTCTCAACCAACGTATTTCATGTGCATCTATCTTAATTCTAAATTCTAATTGAAAATACACTGTCTCACCTTTTTTCTTTTAATGAACTTATATTGACATTGAGGAACATTTTAGGCTTTTTAAAATCTAATCAATATTACCGCTTTAACCCTAAAGCGCAAATTTTTGTTATAACAAAAACGCAAGAGTGAGTATACAATTGTTGTGAAAAAAAATAAATACATTTTTTTTCTTTATTTTTCTATAAAACTTAAGAAATTCAAAAATAGTAAAAAAACTTCGGTTGAAAAAGTTTTTCTTATCAAAGTTATACGTTTTTTCTTGCTCTGCGGAGTCTAACGGACTCCGTTTTGCGCTTTAGGGTTAAATGTTCTAAAAGCAAACCTTCAATTTTAGTTTAAGTTTGCCGCATATTCATAGCTCAACATTTTACATACAATCATTATATTTTATACATAATAACTAACACTTTCATAAGTACATATATAGGTATTGTACAAGTGTACATATATGGAGAGAAATATAACATTCTAAGTTTAGCAGTCTAATAAAATTGTTTATGATCCATAAACAAACACAAAAGGCTTAATAGCTTTCTAATGCATATATAATTAATATCTTATTCAAATATTCTGGTACAAAATACCAATTAACAATTTTTTTTTTTTCGAGCGTTTATTATGACGATAACTTAAAAACAAATAGGCTTTTGTACAGTATATGCGTGCTTATCATATTAATTTTATTGAAAATATTATCGGTATGAGTTTTAAAGAAGTGGGGTAGGTAGATAGATAGGTATATTTTAAAAGAAATTATTTATGGAGAGTGTACTGATATCTCCCTTCAGTTGAAAGTGTTTGGGAAATATTATAAATGTCGATGGCGCACAAAATATACTTAATTATTATAGAGAGGGCGAAAAATTGGCGATAATTAAGCATTGAAAAAATCGATATGAATTTGTTATCGTGTACTTGACGTGTACTTGACATATTAAATGTAGGTCATTTGAATTGAATCTGTTTTCAATTATTTCTTGAAAAGGACATCTATTATAGGTAATTTTAAGAAAATTTGACAGACATTTTTAATCATATAAACTTTTCAGAAGTTTTTATTCATAAAGTTTTTCGTTTAAAAAAAAAATCCTCATTTATTCTTTATTGCCCAATTCTTAACTAACATAATTCTCATTCAAATTATCTTCCAGATAATAATCTGAATTTTGTCATCGTTCGTCGCCATAGTACTTAGAAAAGTTACCCACACTTTTTATAGACCTTCTTAACAGCAGCTAAAATACCATCACAACGTGTTTAAACCAAATTCGTGAGAATAAAGGATTATACTTAATTTTGTTTTCGCGTTGAAAGTGGCTGATAAATTGTTCCATGGTAAATCCTTTTTGGTCGTCCATTTTTTAATAAACTTCAACAGGCGAAAATTCGGTGGGTGTCATATACATATTATATAATGGGTGGAGACTGAAGATATGTATAGATATATACATATACAGCTGGTTTTACCAATTTCAGAACTAACTATACTGTGTGGTGTGTATAATGTTTTCCAACACTAAATCAATATTGATTAACCACATATGTATATATGTATGTATCTAACATTAGAGTATGACACGTGACCGGCGATTATTATGTGTGATCACAATATTTAGAGTAAGATTTTTAATATAAACTTTTCGTTAATTATTTTTTATTTTTGGAATTTTATATTTTAAAATTGCGCTTGGGAATCTGTTTTTTTTTTTAGCATTCGTCATTTTTCATTCTGTTCTTTTTTTAAATCTTCTGATTCGTTGTCATTGATGTAAATGTAAATAATAATTTTTACTAAAGACAAATTTTTTTTATTTCTGGCATTGTTACCATTTAAAAGAAAACTTTGATGGCAATTCATTAGGTTTTCAAAGAAAAAAAAATATCTTCCAATCAACGACATTTTGTAATATTTCATTAAAAAACTAATTAAGAACGAAGATTAAACGGTTCACTAATATCTCGAAAAAACGACATATTAAGTAATTGGTAGCAAATGTAAGGCTGAAATTTGTTCTGACAGGCTAGAGAAAATCAGGTTGAGTGGATTTGTTTGTAAAGTTATGGCAAGTACTAGTTATAGAATTTAGACAAAAGGTCGGAAACTTTTTTTCTACAGTGGGTCACATAATTTTTTTTTTTTTTAAATATTAAATTCAGTTTAGCGAATAAAGACTCCATTTGTTCAATTGATGCTTTGGATTGGTTTTATAAAAGGACAATAAAAGTAAAAGCAATCATAATATGAAAATTAAAGGTATGTAATAAAACAAATTCTTAATTAAACGAAAATGAAAAGAAAATCAATAAAAAATATTTTGCGAGAAGGCTAGTTAAAAACTTTTTCGTTTGTTATTATTTTATTTTATGCTCCAATAATATATATCTACCTACTTCTACCTACACTTCTCCTAACATTTTTTTATAAAATTTAAAATAGTTACAAACGATGAAAAGTTTTCGATACAAGTAGCGAAACTTCTGCGGAAGCATTTTTGTACCTACTTTGTTCAAATGTATTTTAAATTGAAAAAAAATATAAGAAATAAAATAAAATTAGTAAATGGTGTTGAAATCAATATTGCTGTATAACTCTCTATATAAAGGAAAACATACAAAAATATACACCGTTCCATACACACATAAATATACATATGTGTATGTTTGTTTGTATTATTGTATGCTCCTATGCCATTATATAGTTGCTTAACATATAAATGACATTTCTCAAGTTTTATTCATAGTTTTTAGAGCATAGTTCTCGTATAACAAATCTTTTTGTGCACAATAAACATGAAAATGTAGATGGAAAAATAGTTTTTGAAAACCCTTTTCACATACAGAAATATTGGAAAATACTGATGTGTGTTTTCTTTTTCTGTCATTTTCTTTAAAATATCTTTGGAAGAAATAGAAATAAAACTGTAAATGAATATGTATATAAAAAAAATACGACATGAATTTACTATAATATAAAGAAACCGTTGAGTCTAGACGTACATCAACGTTTATGGACTGATTTTGCTAGCGAAGCATACATACTCGTATATACATAAGTATCTTCAATCAAAAATTAAATAAAAGTTTATTGGAAAATTAAAATACATTTTTTGCAATTCATTTTAAGATTATTCTATACTTTGTCGAGCTCCTTCAATATACGAATGGTTGGAAGAAAATTGAAGTAAAAACAACAAAACAGTTTTTTTTTTCAAGATATTTATTTATTAAAATGAAAACATTATCGTTGTGGGATGTTTGAAAATTTGAATGAAATGTGAAACTTGTTTTCAACTTTACAAATTTGAACACTTTCAACATCATTCAACAATGACAAACTTGAACATAAATTAGTCAAATATTTATTCAACTTTCTTTTTGTACGTTATGTACTTATTATAAAATGTTTTTGAAGAATAGTTTGAGAATAATAAGCTTGTGTCAGAACACCATCACGCTAAGAATAATATTTACAAAAATCTAAAAAAGCATATTTTCCGATTTAAGATCTGTTCAAAATGTGTAGCGGGACTCTTTATTTATTACATATTATTACTTAACTCCATAAATAATCCGTTTTAAGCAAAGAAAATTTAAAGCATGATGTTGTGTTTAAATCCCATATAGTATAAACGAATGTATTTTATTTAAAAATATATAAATATATTGGCTATAAAAACCCTTGGTATAAAAAAGTGTTATTTTACCAAATAATGAGAGTACTGATTTTGAACGCAAACGCCGTCTTATATTGATAAGTCGATAAGCGAAAAACTCACACGTATAGTATTGTGTTTGTATTTTTTTTTAAGTTGAACATAGTTACATAAATAAGATGCTGAATATGTGCTGAACAACCATTTTATCGTCTTTCGTCTTACGACACTTCAGCAGGGTTGCCAGATTTTTAAATTCTCTCGAGAGGACAAGGAAAAAGGGAAAGAGCAAAAAAACACAACATCAATTCTTGGATTAATCTTATAAGATCACAATGCATATCTTAATAGGGCTATACACTATATCTTCAATGTTATAAAATTAATTTATTAAAAAGCATATTATTATCAAATTGTAAATAAATAACTACATATTGCAATATTATAATCTTCAAGATTGCAAAAAAAAATTAGAAAATTATATGATTTCTGTCAGATAATTGAAAGTGGCCAAAGTCCAGTAAGGAAATATGTTACAAAGCATCTATTATCATGGTTTCTTTAAAATTATTCCTTACTTTCTTTAACCAGTTAATTTAATAGTAAGAAACTGTATAATAAGAAATTATTCAACAGAAAACTTTGATTTTTACAAACATATTATTTATTTATTATCGATATTAACCCTTAAACGGCAAGATAAAAATAGCAGTTTTTTTTATTCTGAGAAATTTGGTTTTAGGGTAATTTTGGTACGACAAACACGAATCTGAAGTCCGTTTGTGGATATTTTTATTGGTTTTGCCAATTTTGTCGGTCTTGTCGATTAAAGGGTTAATTTTTGGAGCATTATACTTGGGATATTCTAAATTACAAATATACAAAGATATTCAGACTTACGTAAAAATCGTTTTCTTTTTCAAATTGAAAAAACGATAGATGAATAATTACACTTAGCTTCCATAATAAAAAATAATACGAAGTTGAATTTATTTATTCTCTATATAATTTAAGCAGGACAACGTCCGCCTATGAAATTCATGGAATTTATTTAAATTTTTATTTAAATCTTAAGTTATGTTGGGACACATACATATATGTACGTGTTTATGTATTGTGGGGTTATTTACGCCTTTTTATATAAAATTTAACATTGGCAACATTAATAATTATAAGTAAGAAATCTTAAACATTGAGACAATTTTTTTATTGTTATGAATAGATTCTTGATTATTTACTCATTACATTTGTGTATAAAGTAAATGGTACTTCATCAACAATAATTTTTCCTTCTAAATTCACTTAATTTCAAAACAAATTTCTTTAAAATATATTTAATATAAAAAGAATTTATTCGTGAACGACTGAGTAGAGCATACCAACCTATTATCATTCGAATTGGAGATGAAATCAGTCTGGCAATTTGCTTACTTTTGCCATAATTTTTCTATGTTTTTTTTCTTCTTCTTAGATTTCCACACTTTTTTTTTGGCGTAAACTATAGCATTTTGAACGTTTCAAGATATTATTTTGTAATCTGGAAAATTCGCAGATGTTCACGAAAATTATGCATATTGGCGAAAGCTTTATTTTATTGCGTCAAGAAAGCACACTGATGTACCGACGTATCCAGGAGAGAAAAAAAAACAAATTGCCGTTATAAATGCTGTTTGATCCCTCTTATCCTACGAGTTTAATGTATGTAAAACTTTATTACTTTTATACTGATATTTTCCTTTCTGGTGTGATTTTTTTATTTTTCGTTTTCAATAAAAATAAATGGTTTTTCTTTTGAGAGTTATAATTTGCAAGTATTTTGGCCTCGCCGAAAACGCGTTTGAAAATAAAGAAGTTTCACATTGACATAGAAATTGCTGAAAAAAATAAAACGCTCATGACAATTGCTAGAAAATGCGAAAATTGTATTATTTTTTTTTTGCCATCATAGATATAAACGGTAATATACAACAAAAGGTTAAAAGTTATAAGTATGAAAATGTTTTTAATAATAAATAATTCAAAATGTCCCTTTTTCGTAAAGTGGAGCTTAAGATAAATTCTTTTTATTACAAATGAAAGCTGTTAGAATTTTTATGCGCAACGAAGGATTACTTTGCCACACAATGTTATGCTATAGCTGCTGCTGCTACTGCTGCTGCTATTGCTTCTGCTGGTGATGTTGAGCTATATAGGGCAGCATCAAGCACACAGAGAAAGTATGAATATATACGACAAGAGGGTGATTTAAAAATGTAATTTATTCCAATGATTTAGAGGGGATAAGCTATGAAAGGGAAGTCGATAAAAAAGGAAATAACTTTCTAATATAAATAAGAAGTGATTAGTAAATAGATTATCATTAATGGTAAGGTTTACTTTGTACTTAAATTTAAATGAGGCCTGTTTGTTTAACGTTTTTTTTTTTTTTTATTTCAATACGCCGCTTTAGCTGGTTGATAGAAATTTCAATTAGTCCCCATCATATAAACCCCTTTTAACATTTTTAGTTTGTTTTATATACAGCAAAGTCTCGACAATCAATTATCTATGTGTTTTTCTTTTTGTTGCAGGCATTCTAGGCACCCATCAGCAAACAAAAGAAATCAATGGAGAAAAACATCAACTGAAGCGACAAATAGCTGACAACGAAGAAACGATAAACCCACCAGATATTATGTACATGAATGTGAAAAGCGATAGTCATCATCTAAGCAATGATAATTTTAAGAGGGACATTAGTCGCGTCCCATTAACCACTTCTTTGATAAACAACAGTAACAATATAGAGCAGCCAGTGTCTTATTTGCAAAAACTTAAAAATGAAAATGTTAAATATGAAAATGACATTGCCGAAGGTGGTGGAGACAAGGAATTCTACACCGATGATATTTATCTAAATGATTTAGGGAATAATATAAAGCATAAGAGCCACAGGCATAGACGATCCAATTTACCATTTCCAACAAATCAATATAAAATCCACAACAACAACAACAACAATAACAGCAATCGTACAATATCGTCAACTCTAGCAACTACGACTACTGATGATGTTTCATCTCAACAAGAAAAACAACAAATCTCAAAGTTTGCCAACACCCCCGAACAATCGCCACCCTCATCATCCTCTGCCAAATCCTCGCAAACAATTGATATACCAAATGCAAACAGTGCTTTAGGAAAATCAAACAAACAGTCGACGACGGGGCTTACCTCATACTCTAATTCCAGTAACAATAAAAGTGAAACAACAGATAGTAATGATGAATTGAACATAATTCCAAGTAAAAATGCCAATTCAAATGAACAAATCATCATCATAACGAATGATGATGATGATTTGAACAGTGATAGCAGTAGTGATAGTGAAAATGACGATTTGATGTTAGGTGATGAACCAAGAGTTCTGCCATTGCGACCAATTATACGTGGCCCATATGATGATGATCATCAGGGTGAGATGTCTGTGGTGTATGCGGAACCGCATACAGAGGTCAAACTTAATTGTGATGTTGATTTAGATATTACAACAACTGTTTGGTTGAAAGATGGTCAGGTATGTATTAATAAGAACATTAATTTTAAATGTTATTAGATTTAATTGAATATAATAATTCGCTAAATCTTTCCTTTTTGACACAAATAATAATCTGGTTTCAACATCTGTCCAGTTTTTATATGTACAATGTATGCTTTGAACCATTTTTCTTTAGACTTAAGAGTACTGAGAATCACATATGTGTAGATCACTGGTATGATAATATTTAGAATATTACTTCTACTCTTACATCAAATAAACAAATTTGATCTTGAGACTATTAGACGACAAAAAAAAAAAATTCAAAAAAAATTATGATATCTTAAATTTTTGTCCATTAGGCATAAAAATAGAGAATAATTAATATGACAAAATAAATCAGAAATACTTACATAAAATATCGCTCTGTGTTTCGCATAGGCATTGCATTATTATAACAAATACTTATAGCCAAAAAGGATATCTAAACGATAATGAAAAGTATAGTCTAAAGGATCCAGCAATTTGGCTATTATTCTTGCATGTTTCAGCTGAACGTTAAAATGTGTAGTTACGAGTCTCGACTTAAAGAAATTGTCTTAACATTATCTATCTATTTATCTATTAACACGTAACTAAAGACTAAAATCAGTCTATCAGACTTGAGATCGCAATCATTAAAGACAGGAGTTTGTCAACAACAGTATCTCTTACCAAGCAGTCTGATATGACAAAACAAAGCTCTATTCATCCTGAGTCTTGATAATTTAGAATTCGTTATTGAATATTTGTCATTTAAACGGGCATCTTACATGCATACATAATTTTAAGGATAAAGATAAGAAAAATATTTAATTAATTAATTTCATAAACAGATTTTATTTTAAAAGCTCTTTTGCTGGCTTGAAGAATTAATTTATTTCGGTTTTAGTATATAAAGTCATGATAATTAATTAATTTTATGGATTTACCTTCTGTTAACGCTCCAATATTCACAATATCTTTCTTCTTAATTAACATTTTGTAAGAAGAAGCCTAATCGAAATTAAAAATTTTAATGATTAAAAAATCTCGCATATTAAAAATACGCCCTAAGTCTATGTCTATCTAACCTAATTTCATCCAAGACTTAAACTAAATGATAATTTCAATTTTACACTACGTTAACATTTAAATGCTTAAAAAAACGAATTTATTGTATTAATATCTTAGATAAATGCTTGGCCAGATTATAATGTTTTTAAGTACTTTCTTCATCAGGCCGTTTGTCGTTCCACGAGGGAGCATAGGCCATCCACAAAAAGCCGCCATCTCGTTCTGTTTATTGCCAAAGCTTTCACTTTCGCCCATTCTTTTCCTCCTTCGTTAACTTCGGCGATTACGGTGCGGCGCCACATTTGCCTGGGTCGTCCTCTTTTGCGAGCACCTTGGGGATTCCACTCTAGCGCTTCGCGAGCAATGTCATCCCTAGGTTTTCGAAGTGTATGTCCGATCCAGTTCCACTTTTTTCGACGAATCTGAGCATCAATCTTCTCCATATTTGTCATTTTCCATAGTTCTTCATTTCATGTTATGGTGCTTGTTACTTTCCAGGTCTCGCAACCGTATAGTAGAATCGACAGACAGTTAGTTCGGAAAATCCTCAATTTTAGGTTTCTGGAGATTTGTGGAGCGTTCCAGACATTTTTTAGCATTCCATATGCGTTTCTGGTTTTCTGGATTCTGCTCGACACACCAGATTCTGCTCCTCCCTCTCTTGAAGTACTTTCTTAGTAAATGGATAAAATTTAAGTAAATGGATAAAATTAATAAATAAAATCAACAAAATGTCAGCTTTTCGAATATTGATATTTTAATAAATGAATAGATAATGCAAAGTATTTTTGTTCATTTTTGAATAATATAGGGAAAAACATGGATCAAATTCAAATCCACTTTCATTTTCCAACATAACATACTCGTAAGTTAATTCTGATTTATTGTCAATAGAAACGCCACGTTGTGTAAAAATCTAACAAAACTCTTCGCACCCCATACTTTTGCCAGATTACCCCCTTAGAAAATACTTTAATCACATTCTGAAACATCCTGCATATCGATACTGTTATAATATATAAGATCCCAATTATTTTTATAAAAAAAGAATTATATATGTATAAGTACATATATCTACATATCTATACATACATACATATTTTGAATTTTGATATTACAAATGCAGAGCATGTTACCAGCATAAAACAAAACAAGCAGATATAAATTACCTTCTCATCTTTTCTCGCTCAGAACATAAATTTTGCCAAACAAATTTTCCATCATGATGGAAAACTGTCTTAGCCGCATATATATTTTGATGTTGGAAATTTGGATGATTGGAAATTTGTATTGGGATCTGGTATATAGCTTATTCAAATTACGTTCTTATATATATTTTTTTTTTATTAGTTCCCTTTCATTGTTAGACTTTTTTTTTTCATTCAGTATCTTATATCTTATCAATAATATATAGAAATGGATTTATTGTTAAATATTTGATTGTTGTATATTCGTAGAGATTGAAATGTTTTCGAGTTTTCGAGTTTTCGACTTGAGTATGGGTTTATGGAATTGATTTTGTCTTTTCAGTTTTCAGTCTATTGTAACATGTTTTTATAGACAAGTGCATTATGTTCAACAATAGAGATTTTCTTCTATATATATGTATGAGGTCCACCTACGTGTCTTTTTCGGATAAATAAATTCAATATTCAGTAAAAAGATTTTCGAAAAAATTTCCATAATAAGATTTGATAAAAGAGCAAAGTATGTTTATTTACTATAACTATATATACACATGTACATAAGTATGTACATATGTTGTATATAGAGGTGGGTGGGGCTGTCTATTTTAAATATGTGGTGAATTTCAACGTTTCTGTTAAATAATAAAAATCATTTCCGTCATTGTTGCCGGTATCTGAAATTGAGGTACGGTTGAATTGGCTTTTATTAAGTCCAAGTGAGTTGAAATTTAATTCAACTTTATTTTAAAATACTAATATCAATTTAAAAATTATTGAAATGTATTAGATATTTTTGTTTTTTAAGTTAATAAGATACGATTTTCAAATTTTGTATTTTATTAGAATTTCCATAATTTTTTGTCAAATAAAACTTTCGAAAAAGGTAACCCTTTTAAATTGCCATACATGTTTAACATAAATACATAAAAATCATATCTTTGAGAAGAACAATATCGAAAATCTCTATAGATGAATATTACTTTTAGAAAAACCATCAGAAAACGGTCAAGAAGATAAATCGAACCCACGCCAGTGCGAAATGACTGTTTCGTGTAGTAGTGTAGTAAGACGCTCGGTCACTCTGACCCAATTTTTTATTAGTAGGTATACCATAATGATTGGATCAAAAATGTCTTACCTACCTTTTTTCTTGGGAATTCAGTATTCTGATAACTTTGAACAGTAACTTTAACTCCGGGTTATGTGGATTATTATCTTGAAAGTAAGGTATTAAAATTATCATACCATCAATTTGATATAGTAGAAACATTAATTTCAAATTTCTTTAGATGATTGAACTGGTTATTTGATTTTTGATAAACGCCTTTTCTCTGGAAACTACTTTTGATAAAATTAATTCTCATAAGTATTTTAATACTTCATTTAGGTTAATCCTTATAAATTTTGCCATTATTTTTTTAGTCTTTATAAATTTTTGTAAAATACTAATTGATACTTTCTTTAATATCTTAATTCCAAAAATAATCTGCATATGCGTCCTACTTAAAACTTATTGTTTTTATCCACTGATGTGTATGCAAATATTTATACATATGTACTAATAAAATATTTAATTGACTTATAAAATAGCTTCCTTGTTAATAATAGTAAAATAATTTTGAAAAAACACACTTTTTATTTATAACAACCAATCATAATATTTGATACTGCCATGAGCGCACGTACAATGTACGTCGTACATTAGATGATTACAAGAATTGTGCGCTATGACTAATAGATATATTTTATTGTTCTTTTTACACACTTATATTATTTACCCAAAAATTGTCATGGATACAAAGTCAATCACGTCGCTATAAAAAATGTTTTGCACAAAACGTTATCGGTATTACTCCTTCTAGCTCATAACTATATCGTCAAGTAAGTAATTATACAGGTATCCCTCCTATAAAACGGTAGATAGGTTCCTAAAGCAAAATGTTTTTTGTGTTGTGAGATACCGTGTGTCGTAGGAGGGTTACCTTTAATACTTTTGCAAGGCACACACAACCTGCATAATTTAAACCTTATTAAATCCAAAATATTTAAATTTTATCATTTCATCTATCTGGTCCATTACAATTTCAAAATTTATAAATTTGGCACTTTCCCAAAAGTATCTACATTCTATATGTAGGTTACTCGCCGTTCCTGTTTTAGATAAGATGCCTTATGATCAAAATAATTTTCTATGTTTTTTTATGTTATTCAGATAAATTATGCCAAATATATAGTAATTAACTACTTTAAGTATACATATATGAGAATAGGTAGGTCTTTTTGTTTATTTAATTCCACAACAATGTTTTAAAACGCAATTTGCCAAAACCGATGCGGCTCAGATATCTAATTAGTAACCTTTAATATTATTATCCGTAGTATTATAGCTCTATTATGAGAAAATTGGTAGATTAGCAACAGATATAATTAAGAGTTAATAATAAACACAGCTGTTAAACAATTCAATTAGCATAATGCATGAAGACTGGTTTGATGCCTATTGAAGACTAAAACGGGCAACAGAGATGACACCTGTACCAACATTTTTCAATATGCAAATAATGGACGGTTTTTGGGAACATACAGAATCGCCGTAACCCGTAACTGAATGTAATAAAGAACTCATGAAGCCTACAAGGAATTTCTGTTTAGAGGTTTTTGATAGATACTTTCTAAAAATCAATCTAATCAAATAGGCGTAATTATAAAGTCTTCTACTGCTATTATATCTATATATAGGCACAGTAACACCATTAATTTAATAAGAAAGATAACGGTAAAAGAATTCATTTCAACGACTAGAGAGGAATGGCTCTAATTTGTCAACAATTTTTGTAACTTACAATTATTGTCTTGTTGCTTATCAAATTTTTGCTGTTTATAGGTTAATCCAATACACACTGATCCAACAGCCGCAGTTATAATATAAAATATAGGTACATGGTACATTGTATAACAATGAAAAAACTAATTTGTGTAATTGACTAACCCCAAAAACATTTTATTCCATTTAATACTCTTGTGATGTGCAGATAGCTACATTTCTACATGTAGGTACGAGGAGAAAGAGAGATTGAAAATGCCATGAAAAAATCGTTTAAAAAATCTGGTTGGAGGCTGTCCCATTATCCTTGCTGTGTAATGTCATTTTTAATTAAAATCAACCACCATAAAATTAACAAGCAAACTGTACGAAATGACAGACAGAAGACCCTTGTATGGTGATTTATTAACTATACTTATGTGGAATAAAATATGTAATGATTTAATTAATTGACAAGCTAAGTACTGGTGTTTGTGTATGTATATTTCGAAGTAAATTACTAATCGTTAACCTAATTTGAGGGTTTCGTGTTCTATGTTCCGTGTTCTGTTTTTATAAAATTTCAGATTAATTGATTTGGTTATGATAATGTTCTTCTATCTATCGTTGATAATGCATAATTACTAATTTTATTTTTCTGGTTTAATGATTGTAATTAGTAATTAGTAATTTGCTGTTAAATTTATATAGTCAACCGTAAAATTACTCTGTATTTTGTGTTTATGGATTAGCATTAGATAAATATTGCCATTACACAGTTTTTGTTCTCTGCGAATTTTTTTGCAATGAAATATTATTTGGTACAAAGTTAAAAATGTCTCAATATTTTAAAAACTATGTAGGTTTTTGTAAAACTTAAAATTTACGTTCCCTCTGCAGCGTAAAATAATTTAACCCGGGGGAATATATGCTTTATATTATTAAATTTAAGTAATATTTTACATAAAGTACTTTTTAACGTTAATAGCACATACATTTAAAAGTCAATTGATATTTAAATAGAAAAATTTGGAATCTTAAAAGTTAAATTTTATACTTTTTTTCGACTTAAAAAAGTTTTACGTTTAGAAGGAATACACATCGAAATATGTAATAAAAATTATGTGAAAAAGGATTAAAGTTTAATCATTTTTTGTTTTGGTTGAATTTCCATCTTCTGTCTATTTTGGCCATTTTATGGAAATCAATTAGAGCAGCTGTATCATTAACGAAAAAAAAAATACTACGTCAAAATGTTTAATTTGAATGAAAGATACGCGACACAATTTTGTTCTAGGTGTGTCGCGAAATGTATACCTACATTTTTTAGATTTATATTTTTAGACAAGAAATGAATTGAATATCTTTAATAAAAAGTTTGGGAAAATCAATAGAAATATGATTTAAAATTAAACATAACCGTCAACATTGCTGTATTCATGACACTAAAACTGAATAATACTCGGAACGATTCAAATTAAATTCAATGGGGACAATTATGATTTGAGTATTTTTTTGGATAGATGCAGAGAAAGAGTTTTAAACTTTGTCAGTTTGACGGCGTTACTACCCTTTCCACTTCCTATTTGTGTGAATTGGCTTTGTTTGGCTTGTAATGAAATAAAATGCAAAAAAAAAACGAGAAAGACTTCATTCTCTTGAAGAGGAATTAAGAGTATCCATAGTAGATATTTAGCTGCGTATACAAAAATTGTGTTCTGATAACAAGCACATACATAGTTCACATTAAATTATTTATACCTCTATAAAAAAATGAATAAATGTTCAATCAAAAATAATACTTGATATTTTATTCAAACAAAAAATTTCATTTTGATCTGTTACACAGTTTCTCTAATTGATTTCTTCAAAATAACCAACACATCCCTACATACACAGTCATCATACACAGTCAAAGGTTGAAATTCAACAAATAAACGAAAGAAGAAAATTTTTATCAAATTAATGTTCGATGTGCCGAAAGCATAATAGCGTGAATTATTAAGTAAAATTTAAAAAAGCTCATGAAAAATATTTAAAATGCATAACGCAAAATAAGCTTAAAGTTTAAAAGTTCAAAATCTGCATTAGAAATATTAATCCAGAACTGGTTTCAATATCCAATGTTCGTTTTAAACAACTTAATGTTGTACAGTTTAGTGAGTCATTTTGTTAGGCGTTTGTTTTCATATTTACTTTATGTTCAAATAAAGTTCCCAGATTTTAAATTAAATTTTGTTTTGTTCACACACAAAGCCAAAAAAAAAATCGGAATTTGGACAATTTAAATTTCACCCTTATCCTACCAAGGTGTCTTGGAAACACATTTCATTTAAAAACCTCCTACTTATTTAATACGTATATTACCGATCGGAGGCTTTAAAAATAAAATTTTTAACTTTTTATCTACATTTAAATTTAATAAAAATAAAAATAACTGGCACTACCTACCAAGGTAAAAATAGCTTGGTTTAATTAGGGTTGAAGTGAAAAAAAATCAATATTTCGGAAGCTTTTTTTCTCCTTCATCAGCCTCTATACAATAAAACTTTATAAAAGTAAATAAAATTGGTTATATTTGATTTTTGACTTTCAATAGACCAAATGCCGATTGTTCACACAAAACAAAATAAAACATAAAATCTAACAAAGCCATACGAACATTGTACATAAAACAAAATTCATTTGAAATTAAATCTTTTTCAAATTAAATTTATTGTTGCCTTTGTTTTACGTTTCGCGAAAGATTAAAATTTATATAAAATCTGGCAGCATGGTCTTATATAATGTAGATATATGTAAGTATATAGGAGAATGAAAATTATGTTAGAGGAAAACTAAGAGAACAACCAATAGTCCATTTAAACCAGAGAAAAGTATTAGAAGGAATTTTTTTTCTCGAATCGTTTTCACTGATTTCAATTTTGGTATTGGCTTTTCATAAGTAGTATTTAAAAATAATTGGAGAGTTCTAAAGTGATCAAGAATCAGAATGATATGAACTGTTCCTGTAATTATGAAAATTATTATAATGAGAGTACTTGCAATTTTAAAAATCAATAATCGACAAGAATTATACTTAAAACATCAATTGCTTGGTAATAAATCAAAACAATTATCAATTATTAGATTGTGTAATAACAAAAATAAACGACAACATACATATAAAGGGTGATCCAACTTCAATTTCCAAATTTATATCTTAGTAATTTTTTTTATTAATCGAAATTTGATGTACTTTATTAATTATAAAATATAAATAATATCAATTAAATGGTCGCCTCTGGACCTTTTGCAGCAGCCGATCCTTTCAGGGTATTTTTCAATGATTTTTTCGTACTTTTCTAGCGGTAACTCGGCTATCACTTGGCGGATGTTGGCTGGTGCTTCAACGTTTCGAGTATCTCCACATACAAAAATCCAACAATGTTAGGACAATTAAGTTGACCATAATCTTCCCGTAAATTTCAATAGTATAGATAATTTTACCGCGTTCCATTTTGTAAATGTGTTGTTGCAAACATCTGACACTATGAACACCCATGATTATGGACAACTGTCTGATTTACAGTACTGCCAACATATAAAACTCGAATTAGATCACCCTGTGCAATATACATAATATTCTCTTCAAAAGAAGATGGGCTGCATTGACACAAATTTAATACGAACATCTAAGGAAATTACATTATACATACATAATATTCGTAATATCCAAATATTTAACTTTTTTTATATGTTTTTTTTTTCCTTTCATCTTTTAACTAATGAAATGTTATTACACTCGTCCATAACATATTTAAAACTCCCCTAATAGCCTAGCAACCAATTTTGGGGAAAAAAAATTGAAAAAAAAGGATGAAAAATAATATTCATATAGCAAGATATTACAGTAAAATTTAATGCATTTCATGTCTCAACATATTCCAGATGGTACATACAACCGACAGAAATTCCCGGCCGACTGATAATCGTTTCATAAGGGAACTAAGGGGTGGTTTAACAATTACTAATGCAATGCTGGAGGATGATGGTAAATGGCAATGTGAGGCGGAAAACGCCAGGGGATATGTTGAAAACGCTAGACCAGTTAAATTAGTAGTATTAGGTAAGTCAGTTTGAAATTTGTTTTCTGGTTATGGGTAATTGAATGATATTATTAGTGCATGAAAATCCATTCAATCGTATGTTGTATGTAGAGTATTAGTATATTTAGTATTATGTAGTATTTCACAGGAAGTACGAAGAAGAAATGGAATAAGAAGAGGATTCATTATCAAAATTATATGTGGGGTTGGGATGCATGTTTATCGACAATAAATCTCTAAATAGTCAATATATAAATGTATAATGATGAAAAGTAATTTATCTTAAGTGTAATTTAATGGAATGCTAATCCACTTAATTTATATTAAAATATTCAAAACAAGTTCGAGAAATAATGTAATTTGCAAATATTGTTGTTTGCATATATAGACCGGCCGAAACCACCCTATTTGCTTATTGACTCACGTCGTCTGGATGCTGGCAATATATTCGTACCTGTAAAGGAAAACTCTGAATTAAGTTTAGCTTGTATAAGTGAGGGCGGAAATCCAAAACCCACTTTAAGTTGGGAAGTGTTACTGAGTCCTGGCGTTGACAGACATGGACAGAAAGTTACAACCGAAGTTTTGGAATTGCAGGAAGTTAAAAATGAAAAGGTATGTTTACGGTTGGTAGTTATAATATGTTTGAAATGTTATACAAAATCAATTTGTTATTTTTGATATTCAATTCAATAATGTTATAGGATAAGGAGTCGGATAAAAGTGGGGCGAAAAGTGAGGCTCGTATGCCAGCTGTTTTTAGATCACATCATAATGCACGGATATTATGTGTAATGGAGCATCCGACATTAAAAATGAGACAAAATGCTTCCCTTCTATTAGATGTTCAATGTAAGTGTTATGCTATATTTATTATGTATTTATTAGGATTTATTTGATTTAAATGCACTCTACTATACATACATACTATATATGTATGTAAGTATATAATTTAGAGAGGGAGGAATGTTATTTTAAAATCTTATAAGTATAAAATTTTTTTTTTTTCTTAAATTTTGAGTTTAATTATTTGAAGTTTAGTTTAATTATTTTTGATGAAAATTAAATTTTGAATTTTTCAATAATATACGACTTACCCATAACAATGCTTTCCTAATTGGGGAAAACAATTTATGTGATTTTGAAATTAAAATGAAACAAAAAATGTTCGTAAAATATTTTCGAAAGAAATTGATGTAGAAGTTAAAAAATATTCAGATCCGTAGCAAATTAGTATTTTTAAATATTTGTTAAATATAATAATAATATTTTAAATTAATTGCATTTTAAAGTTCTTTTAATTTTGCATTTTCCCAAAAAAAACAAACTCTCCTCAACCAACTAAGTTGAAAAAAAAAAATTTTAACAAAAGTTTTTTTTTTATTTCATAATTACATTTTAAAGTCAAAATATGAAATTTTTAAAAACTCGTTGCTTACACATATGTAGGTAGTTACTAGTTATATGTTTTTTTACTAAAAGTTACCCTAAAAAATACCATAGAAATTACTGTCTTGACTTTAAAAATCGATATTTCAATTTTAGTAGTTTAAATAGGTTTGTCTATTTGATTTGGTTTACAAAAATGACTTATATTTTAAAAATATACAAAATTCGATTTATTGAGATGAAATTTAATGAAAATAAAAATCTTAAATTAAAGAAATTGCGATAAAAAATGAAATAAACGTAATTGTGCTAATAAAATAAATAGACCATTTTCTAAATGAATTTGGAATCAAAATACAAGAAATACTTCCTATATACAGCCAACCTTAGACGTAAGCCATGAGTCAAATTTAATTTGTCTATACTTTGTGCGGGTAATGGCCTACGGGGTATCCTTCTAGTATACTTGCTATATAAACACAATTAAAAATGTATTTGAGTGCACACCCCTATAAGCCATAGAAATCCAGAACATAGCAATATAGTAACGAATTACCTAATTAAATTCTGTAAAACAAGCATTTAATTTATTCCTCAATGGCTGTACGACTATAAAAAAAAGACTATACGAGTGTCTATAAAAGTTTTAACTATACAAAACTTCCCAGATACTTTGTTTGGGAATTTATTAAACAAAGTTGTATTGAACACAGACAAGAAAAAAAAAAAGAAGAAGAGAAACGATTCCCGTTCTTATCCAGAAAATCGATTTTCCAGCAATCACACAATGTTTTGCACATACACATATGTAATGTGTGTTTGTATGTATGTAATATTGTACACATATACGACACGATGAAATTGCTTAGTAGTCCTTTGTAATTTTGTCCCCCCAAAAGCGACTATAGATCTACTACTATATATATACTTAAATGTATAGTTTGCTTATACATATATACGAACGTAACCGTACATAGTACAGGAATATTGGCATAATTTTAATTCGCAATCTTCCGATTCTATTTTACTTTGATTTCCTTTTCATCAGATAAATTGGAAATCTACATGTGAATGTGTTTACAGATACACCTTCTTTTGCAATTTCCCGCACCCCAGGGTTTGGGTATCCTTTGAGAGAAGGCATAGAAGTGTCTTTGAAATGTGATGTCGATTCGAATCCACCGAGCACACCTTTATGGCAAAAAGATGATGGTGAAACACCGGTAAGTACATACCTACCGCCCTGTATAAATATTTCAAGAGAGGAATTAAAAAAAATAAGAAAAAGTATAGAAGAAAGTAAAAAAAAAAAAAAAATACCTTAAAAAAGTTGATTTTCCTTATCGACAATATTTTATAAATTTTTTGCAAATAAATAACAATTTTCATACCCAATAGATTACACAAATTGGGGATGGTTACTTGAATTTCACCTCGATACGACGAGAACACTCCGGATGGTACAAATGCACTTCACGTCATTTGAATTTCCAATATTCAAGTATTGGATATTACTTGAGTGTGAGATGTAAGTAGATTGTCTGCTATGGAAATTCAATTGTAATTTTAGGGGTTGTTGATTAAACTCACTTAGGTGTTAGTAATCGAAAGTGGCAGGTCAGAAAATAAACGATTTACAAATATCTACATAATAATATGGGAGTGTAAAGTGTAGGCATCTACTTAGAAAAAATAAACCTAAATAATTGACATTTTTTATTGGAATTTATTTTATTTTATTTTATATTTTCATTTTTTTTTTGCGTGTGTATGTGCTTTAAACCAATCACTGTGGTAAACAACTTTGCAAGGGTTTCCCATTTTCCTTTTTGTATTTATTTTTTTTTTTGTTCTATTTCATTGCGCCATTTTATGTACATATGACTGCTGTATATGAGACAGCTTTTCCACTAAGTTGAATTTGGTGTCGTTGGTATTTTATGTAATATATTGAAAAATAAAGAGAAAAATATCGTTTGGAAAGAAAATAATTTTAATTGGACTTACAGTGGCGCAGTCGGGTTCTAAGATGTCAAATCGAATTTATGTTTAACAGAGCGTGTTATTTACAAAAACAAAATTATTATTTGTTGTAATGTAATTTGTCTTTTAAATATATTGGCTTTTAAAATTTCAACCTTCAAATAATAGGGACATTAATTTTGCTACAAAAAAAAATTGTTTACTCAGTATATGAATAGTAACCGACCAAATGGCTCAGTGGATTGAGTTGTTGCCTTTGGAGCGGGAGGTCCCGGGTTCAAGTCCGACTGGGGTTGAAACCAGACAAAGTTTTTCTCTGGTATGTTGACTTTAATCTGTGGCCGGGTGGTTAGATTGCACT